>BMAW01094476.1:0-14403 GCA_019974015.1 Nephila pilipes
AGACATCTTGAGGTGCGATACCTGTGGTGGTGTGCAGCTGAGATGATTGTGTGCACATTTTGAGACTAGTCGCTGGTTTTTATACTCCAGAGAGTGAATGCAAGTTATTTAAGATATTTAAAAAAATTCAGGAAATTATTTGCATTTTACAGCTGAAGATTTATAGGTTTTTGGTAAGTAACCTTGCATTTGATATTTGAAAAGGTGTATTCCTTTTTTTGGGTGTGCCTCGTTATTAGTTTTTTGTTGCTGTTGAAGTCACACGTTTTTGCTTTCTTCATCTTTTTGCTTTTTCGTTGAATATTTTCCATTATCATTTCTGAATAAATTCTTTTCAGAGATTCTGCTTTATCCTTCTTCACAGAAGCTTATTCTTACTTCAAGATTTACATAGGCAGGGAATGATATTTAATTAAAGCTTTAAAAAAGTGCATTTTTATTTCAAAATAAATAGAAAAATAACGAAAAAAGTATAAAATATATATTGTAGACGCTTTAAAGGTATTTAAAAATATTTTTAAGTACTTTAAGATTCTGGTTCTGTTTTTATACTATAAAATTTAACAAAGATATATAAAATTTATTACAGCCTTTATTTTACACTGAAAGCATTTAAGATTTTGATTGTTTACTAACCTCTAACTGAGAAGCAGCACCAGAATTATTGGTGACGGACTTCGTAATTTTAACCTCGGTCAAGAAATCATTTAATAATTCCATTGCTAAATTACTGAAATTCTCTATAATAGAACATATGTATGAATAGGAAAGTGTAACTATGAATAATATTAACGGAATTCAATACTTGGATATTTTTTCATTGCTTACATATTCAAATAAACGAAAGCTAAAAATTATTGTTATGAAGAATTGAAGAAATTAATAGCTAATTATTTTTTTATTTTTACATTCATAGTTTTCTAATACCAAATTATTTTTAATTTAATTTTGTTCATGTCAAAATGTAACACTACTTTTTGACAACCATATAAATTATTCAAAAATTTTACTGTGAAATATGGAGACAAATTTTACAATTACTAAGCATTATTGTTTAATTCAATGAATGTTGGTTTAATAATAAGTTATATTTTACACAGAACACTTATCTTTTTCTTCAGAAATCAATTTATTTTTATAAAAGCTTAAGAATTTCTTTCGCACTTCGTTTTAGTTTTATCATGATATTCAACTTACATGCTTTTTTTTTTTAAAAAAAAAATAAAGTACTTTTCTGTTCTTAATGATTCATGATTAAAGAACCATAAGACTAAGAAAATGAGAAAAATTTATTTACTTCTAAAATTTAAATTAAAAATTTTGAGTATAAACTTAATGAACACAGAAATATTGAAAACTGCTAGATTATACCGTATAATATTTATACTAAAATCATTTCGCTTTTTTTATTGCATCAACATGACTTTGAAGAACAATATGGCATGCTTTTCGATACGCTGCAACATTATTGTTGAGTAAAAAATTATTGTTTTTAAAATAAAATTTTTATTAAAATTTTCAATATTTCTTGTGGGATTCATTTAAGAAATGAAACATTTTTAATTTAGCTAGCCATGCATATTATCTTAAATAATACATAATTGGGGTGTATTTTCATCTTTATTTAATTCTACAGCTATCTTAAAGTCTGATTAAACAGTCAATAAGTTCGAGACTCCAATTGAAGATATGTCAAGGAAAGATAAAATAGTTTATGAGCGAATAACATAGAGTATGAAGGATCTCTCTCTCTCGAATTAACTCAGTTAATTCTAGTTTATGTTCTAATAATAAAGACGTATCTTACCAAAATCCCCCATTCGAGCACTTCTTGATTATTCCCGCAGATTTGACTCCCATTATTTTGATCAGGTGCCACTTTCAACTACTTTCAATATAAATGATTAATTATAATAATTCACTTCAATCTACACATCTATTAGCTTGTCGTTATCCTCTATCTCCTGTTCACTTTCAATTCTATTTAATTTATATATCACTATCTCTAAATCAATTCACTACACTTCTAATTTTCATCTAATTTTCCTAACCACGCTTCATTTGTTTGACAAGGAGTTCAAGGATTCGAATTATCAAAGTGACCAAGATTAGTGAAGAGAAAATCACGAATAACTCAACGTCACAAAAGTATGCATGCAACACTTGACAGAAAACAGAATAAATCTAAGCAATTGGTGACATCCCCGCTTCACCACACAAGATTTGACCAATCCCGATTTAATAATTAATCAATCAATGAAATAGTCAATTAGGAATAATTAATTAGTCTTTGTTTAATTATTATAATGATTCAACAAATTAACATTATGAATTTTAAAAAATTAAATTATGTATTTTAAAAAATTAAATCATGTATTTTAAAAAATTAAATTATGAATTTTAAAAAATTAAATTATGAATTAATTAAAAAATTATGAATTTTTTAAGAGAAAATCGTGCGCACTATCGTAAGCAAGATAATTTTGCTAACATTCATCTACTCATAGCACTTTTATGTGTCCAATATCTTTGTATAAACATTTCCTATTCAATACGATTCTAATATATATAATAGTTATTATGGAGGAAAATTTTTTTTTATAAAGCAATGCTGATTTACAAAGGTCATAGTTTATTCACAAGGCACGGATCTCAAATAAAATAACGTCATAAAAAAGTCCAAAAGGTTAGTGGAAAGGGGAAACTAGCGAGATCATATTAAAAATTTTAAAGCAATTTTAGAACTGCTATCTTTGTCTTTTTATTTTCTAAGCATCTTTCCTCTGTTGGTTACATTCTTGTCTTTCTTTAGGAAAAAATACGCAAAATAATTTTAACTTTTCATATTTACATTTTATTAGTTTATTCCAAAAAATCTTAGTATCAAATTTGTAGAAAGATTGTCAAATATATTTCAAACCACAAACTTAAAGAGCTTAAATAAAAGTTCTAAAGCTATCTTTCATAATTGTTTCTCGTTTTCTTATTTAATTATATGAGATGCACTTGTTTTTTTTTTTTTAACTAAAATATAATTAAAATAAGGTGGAAACATTTAGTGCTTGTATATGAAATTCTCTATTGTCCACAGAACGTTTTGAGATTTTTCTCTCTCTCTAAGCTGCACTAATATTCCTTATAAAAATTATACTAAATTTTAAGAATACAACTTGAAATATTAATTTTGTCGCAATGTATTTTATATATTTTGCAAAATGTTCCATTGTATTACTCTAGAATTATGCAGACCCAATAAAAAAGACCTACTTTTTATAGAGGATAAAAAACACAGTTTAATTTTGCTTTTAAATTTCTCATAACCATATTTTTAGCATGTACTCGTATAACATTTATTTGTGCACATTAAGTAATTTTACTTTTGGTTTCAAGGAACTTGTGTTATTAGAATTAATTTGAACAAATATGAAAATTGTTTCTTTATCCTCTCAAAAGACAATGGTTGACTGTGTGAAACGTAAAACGCAATAAATTTATGAATACTAATAAAACCTTCCAGTACAGCACTTTACAATTTAATAAATTCTTATTAATTTCTTACCAATGCAAGTGGTTCATTTCAACAAACACTGAATTCGTGAAAGTTGTAAAATCTGTTTATATCACGTAGATGTGTTCGCCTTTATAAACCGCAAACAATCCAATTGAATATGAAGAATTTGAAGTCAATTACAGTACATCAGGATGACTTTCGATTAGAATTCATTGTAATGATTAACTTTTTTTCATTCGGAAAAAGTTATGACGTTGAGCTTGGTTCTATTTTCTCTTCACTTAACTGGATGATTTTTTGGTAGTTTGAATTGCATGCAACTCCTTACCAACCAAATGAAACGCGATTAGGTAAATTAGACGAAGATGTATAGTGAACTGAATTAGTGATAGTGATATATAAGCGAAATTAAATTGAAAGGGAAAAAAAGAGATATAGGATAACGCCAAGCTGATAGATGTTATAGTTTGTAGTGAATCATTGTAATTAATCGTTTATATTGAAAGTAGTCGAAAGTGACACCTGATCAAAATAATGGGAGTCAAATCTGAGGGAATAATTGAGAAGTGCTTGAATCGGAATGAGTGATTTTGGTAAGATACGTCTTTATTTTTAGAACATAAACTAGCATTAATTGAGTTAAGAGGGATTCGAGAGAGAGTGGTCTTGCATGCATTTGATAGATAATAAAGTGTATGGTCCTGCTGTTACGTATCTTTAATTAGAGTTTTGAGCACATTGACTACTTAATTAGACTTAAAGATGGCTGTTGAGTTAAATAATGAAGGAAGGCTGTCTCAAAGTATACAATAGCATATTACATGTCAATATTTTTCAAACTCTCTCTGTTCATAAGGACTTAATGTTAAGGGCTTTTCTTTGATTTTGAAACTTGCAGATAAATGTTCCAAATAGGTTCAGCGTTCGATTTTTAATATCATGCTTGTTAAACTTATCGTTAAATGATCGAATGAGATTTGGGTTGGCTCCGTAGTTTCTTCCTGGTATTTAACAAAAGAAATTTTTATTAGGAATGATATTTTCAACGAATTGTTCTTAATGCTTCTGGTATTTTTTGACAATTTTATTTTTGGTCAAAAGTAAAAATGCCCTCCATTTAAGAATATGCGTGTTCTTTAGACTGTAAATATAAATTTGGTGTTGACTCTGTAGCGGACTTTTTTCATTATTTTTACGAGAGGTGTAACAATAATAATTTTATCAAAATATCTTTAACGAGCTGTTGAAACTAAGAATAAACCATATTAAAATTAATGAATAATATGTAGCATTTAATTAATTGCATCATTAATCAAATATTAATATTATAATGGAGAATTCTTATTTTAATAAATCAAATAGAAGGGTTGAATTTATTGTAGCCGATTTAATAGATTTCTTGGGATGGATTCCGAGTTAGGATATAGACTCTTAATACATAGCCTCTCAATTCTTCGAGCCTATGTACTTTTCCTATAAATTTCTCTAATTCCTCTATACTATTCACTACACTTCTTTTGTATAATATGGATATATCAGTGTTTCTTCACGATTTGAAATTCTGATATCAAACAACGTAGTAAAATACCCCCAAAGGCTATTTAAAAAAGAAATGTGTGTAGGAAAACCCGTTACAACTCCACTTAATAAATAAATATTTTTTATATAGTTTTATAAATATCTTAAATATAGTTTTTTAATTAATATCGATATTTTACCTCTGTATTCAATTATATTTATTTTTTTCACTTTAGAAGTCTATTATAATTATTAAAAGTTTCAATAAATTACTATTTCACAACCGTAACTAGATTAGATATGTTTTGTGAACATGAGGACAAAAATGTAAATCAATGATTTTCTTTACTTTGCAAAAAATAGCTCACTTAACCCAATGTAAGTATTTTTAGTCAATCATTTAATTCCTGTGTTAAGAATCAATCAGTGTTTTCAAAATCAAGAACATGTTATTGAAGTTTAAATTATTGAGGATATAAAATCAAAAATTTACCAGCTTTTATAGCTTTAACAGCAATGGCATATTAGCCCCATTTTAAATTGATTTCTATGCCAATATTAAACACATTCCCTAAAGATGAAATATTTCTCAAAATGTACCTCTTCATTGACTATAAAGTAGAGGAAGAACATTAAATACTTTCTCATGAACATGGATAAAACTGCATGTATTAATTGAGTTTACGTTATAATCGTATATTATGAAAGCCATGTAACGAAATGATGTATATAAGAGTATTAGATATAATTATTCAAAGAAGATCAGATCAAATGTTTAACTAATTTATTCACGTCTTTGAAAGGCTATTCACTATCAAAATTCCTTAAACTGTGACTACTACCCTTCATTATTATTTAATTCAACGATCATTGCTTCTTGTAATTAAACCGTTATTAATTACGAAATTCGAATGGAAAATACGCAAGAACAATAGAAAGTACTTTATTTATCACTGAAGCATAGTTGAGGTCACTCGCCCTCGGTTCTCAATTAATTCAACAACCCTAGATTAAGATTTAATTATGAAGCCTTAACTTACCAAATCCCGCCTTTAGATTAAATCACTTTACAAAAATAGTCGATTTTTATGAGTTCGCTTCTATTCACAAAACTTATTAAGGTGTTTCAATCCGAATTAGCAATCTATATCAGCAAGTCGTTATCCTCTACCTCCCTTTCATTTCCTTCAATTCTATTTCATTTATATATCATTATCTCTCATTTACTTCACTTCAATTCTGTCATCATCAAATTCAGCTAATCACGTTTCATTTGGGTTGGGAAGAAATTGTAATTTCATGCAAATCAAGTTATTAAAAAGTCTCCAAGGTTACTGTAGAGAAATTCACGCTTAGCGCAACGTCATAGAATATATGTGGAGCGTTTATCTTATTCTGCTCAACGAAATATTATAGTAAAGATAACAACTTATCTTGCAGACTCTAATAGTAGACTTCTAAATATCTTGTTCCGATTCAAATAGTTGCTCTCAGCTTAACTTTTTACACTATAACGTTCCAATAATTTCTTGTATATTTCCTTAATATTCTCTGCATTATTCATTAAACTTTTTTATTATATAATAAATCTTATTTGTATTTTTCACGGTTATTTTTCAAGACGAAGTTTTCATATCAAACATCGTAGTAAAGCAGACACTGAGGTTTGCTTAGGGAAATGCGAGTGAGGTCTTCTCAGAGCTGTGAATTATTAATTTTAAGGCACATAAGAATTAATGCTTGTGATGTATTTAGGTAAATTCAAATTTAAATGAATAGAAATATCATAAGCATTTTGCATTTTGTAATGATGTTACAATTTCGATTAACCAAGATCTCTCTAATATAATATATTAATAAAAGAAAGTGTTTGTGTGTGTCTTTGCAGCTCAGTGCAAAAACAACAAAACACATAAGAATGAAATTTGGTACAAAGAATCTATGGACATTCAAAGTATGCATCTCGGAGCCGTTTTTTTGGAATTCGCTTAAGATTACGGTTTTTCATGTTCCTTGCTATCTATCTTCATTAGGTTCTTTGAATGTATTTTTATCTATTCATTTTCTGCTCTTTGTAGCGGAATGTGTAATTATTATTTCTAAACATTTATCCGTTCTTTATACTAGGATTTCGTTTCTGTTTCAAATGAATAATTTAATAATGCTATCCGATTGAAAATTTGTGCAATTCAGAAGAAATACTTTTAACAAAACGCTCCGAATTTTTACAACAGTATCTGTTTTATCGATGATCATTGAATTCAAAACATCGCTAATTATTTAGCCCTAAAATCTCAAAACTTTAAACCTTCGCAAATTATTTTTTAAAATTCTATTTCTAAATTGCGTGCATTTGAACTTTCCCCCTCTTTTGTAACCAGTGCTGTTCTGTTCAGCAGTGATGATTTCATAATTAGTAACAGCTTCGTTAAAAATATCAAAGATTGTTATTTTACAAAGAACTACTTTTTGTAACTTTTCAAAATTTGTGAAATTTAATAAATTGCTATCTTCTTTCTCTTTATTTTTTAAGTTGTATCTTTGACCCTTAACTATTTTATTTACTATATCATTCCTTCTCGGGAGTCTAATTTACGGTTAATTTAAAATTACTCAAAATATTATTGAAAAATTGGTCTTCACCACTTTTTTTTAAAATCTCTTTCTGTCCCGATTATAATATTTTTTTCTATTCATCTGTGCAAAAAAAGGGTATACTTGCTAGTCTTTAATAAGATCTCTTCCTATTTAAAATTTAATTTAGCTTTCTTCTTTACTCCTGCCTATATTGTACCTTTTGTTTATAATTTCGCACATGAATTTTCATTTTATGTTTATATTACTTGTATACTTACAAGATACTCTTTTCTTCCGATTAAAATATCTTTTTGCAATTCAAGAGAGATTTTTTTTTACTCTAATCTCTTGCACTTTTCCCATAAATTCTAAAAATGTATAAGAAGTTTTGATTTTAAAGTAAAATTTAACATAAACAATATTATGGATTAACATATAAAACACTAAATATTTTAAATATATGGGTTAACATGTGTAGACATAAACTTATATATAATTAGAAATTTATGAAGTGATTGAAAATAGGATCAGATTATCACAAGCTCATAAAATAAATTTTGAGACAATAACTCTCTTTTCAATGTTTTGGAGACAGTAATACTTGGCATGATTTAGGAGAAAAAGCCACTTAATAACTCCGATAATTGTTTAAGATACCATGATTCACCCTGATTTTATTTTACTTTTTATTTATTTCACTAACTTAGACAATTTTTTACATTCAGTTAAAAATCTATGTATGGCACTGAATTAACAAACATTTTTCATGTTAGGTCTCTTTTCAAAAACTGAAAGTCTTTTTTCAGTTATTGCGTATATTTTATGTTAATTTTAATGAAATATTTTAATGCTACTTTTTGTTAGACGAGCGACTATTCTTGAATTTATAATATATTACAAAATATCTGTATTTAAATATTACATTTACAACAAAACATAATCTATAATCAAAAATTCCTTGCCAAAGATGAGACTTTTCTACTCTAATAATGAATAATTTTGAGCAAATCATTTTAGACACAAAAAGTTGTGTTGACTAACAAATTTTTCTCTGAGGTTCTTCACAGTTTATGGTTAGAATAGCATTTATAATGATAATTTATATATTTCAGGTTTAAAACATTCAAACCCTCATGGGCATAAGATTTTACAACCCTGAAGGGCTCCAGTGATTTTCCTTTCTCTCTCATAGAGCTAACTCTTTTTGGAAATCACGGGTAACATATCTCTTTAGGTTTTAGCAATCTTTCGTTATATTTGGCCTCCATCTTGTCAATCAATGCTTAGCTTCCCCCCTTTTATTACCCTACATCTATGTCGTAATCTTATGTGATGCACTTAGATATTAGTAAATTGAGGAAAGTTTGAAGCAGTTCGGATAGAAATGACTCTTGCGCCACTTAAGGAAAATATACCTACCAAATAAACCATTCAACAAAGTTGGTATCATTGTCAGAGAAAATCTTATATTCACACGAATAAATTTATGTAACATTATCTTGATGCAAATTGAAAAATGGTTTGAAGATTCCATGCATCCACTATCCAATTTTTAATGAAAAATCTATTTTTAAGTAGTATTTTCTGCAAAGTTAATAATGAACAGCTTAGAAGTTTACCCACTTTTTTTCAAACTTTCATTAAAACCTGTGACGTAACAAAATAAGACAATGAACATGAAAAATGAGGAGGGAATGAAAACTTTTATTTTTCAAAAATACAATTATATTGGTCTATAGCTATAGATATATTTTATTTAGTGATTTGCCTCTCATTTTATAGAATCGAATAATAAATTTGCTTTTTTATAATCAGGGGAAGTCTTATTTTGAATTAAAGGGTTTTCGTTAAAAAAAAGCCATGTTTTGGAATTTTTAAGTAATAACTTCAAAGGATAAATTTGCTTATAAACTCGATTATAATAACCTTTTTAAGAACAAACCTACCAGAGCAGTCAAATGATCACTTTTTAGACTTTAATTACCATTCTTAAATTCAAAATTTTCCTTTTTCCTGAACTTGATACATGGCCTTTCCTATATGTATAACTACTTAGAGAGAGAGAGTTTTAATATCTATCTCTCTTCTTTCATTCTTCCTGATAATTTTATGTACACCACTGTCTACCGTAACCGCTGGAAAAAATACGGTTTTATCTGCAATGAAATCTCAAACTTATTGCTAATTTCTATCTAGAAGTAATATCATTCTATCTAATTCTAATTTTCCAACTTCCGTCAAAGCAAATGATCTCTGTAGGAACTATTTGCGCGAATAAGAAGGAATTACCGAAACCTGAAAAATTAAAGAAAGACAAAATGGCATGTTATTCAACGTAGCTTTAAAAATCAAATAAATACACTTTAACAATTTATAAAAGCAAACAAAACAAAAGAGCAAACAGCTTTTACAAAGCTCGAAGCATAAATTCCTAAAAATTGAGAAAACAGGTAAATTGAAACCGGAAACTACTGTTTTTTTTAAACATTGAATTTGGTGTGGATATGATGGATCAAATGGCTAAAAAGTACAACCCAAAATCCAGTCAGTTCGGATATTCTGATTTAGAAATTTTTAACACATTTTGAGGTGGGTGTTTGGCCCTACCAAGTAATCAAGGTTCCTTTATATGGAGAGGTTTTAACATGTACTCTCGCTTATTTTATTATTCTCCATTATGATTATGAGCAACTATAATTTCTAAAAAATGAATGTATTGATTGTATATTAATGTCGCTCTCAGAAGCAACATGAGAGCTGTTGACGACGGATCTCGTGATTTTGTTCCTCTGTAGAATAGGGAGAATGACCCTTAAGCTGACATCTCCATCTTCAAATTTCTATATCACACCGACGGAAGGACTTGAGATCTCAACCAGATTTAACATGCATTGGCTCTGATACACGACGGGTCTTTAATAGTATCAGGGATCGAATCCAGACTCGACAAATCAATGAAGTCGAAGAGTTCGCGACTATGACCGCTAGGTTACCGTTGCCTTTGAAGGACAAAATACATATCAAATTAGAAATTTTAATATGAATAAAAAAATAGATAAACAAAACAACAAAAAAATATTCTTCATGTATAAATTATGTTTATTAAAGATGTTCACATGATACCTTCGATTTGTTAGAAATACAACTACGAATAAATTTTATTCTTAATTTGAATAATTATATCTATACAAATTACTGAAGTAAAATATAATTTTTCAATTTTTAGTCTTCTTTCTAAATATGCGTATGCCTAGCATCAAAAAAATCCTAATTATAACATGACAATTATTTTGTGTCTTAGTCTGTGCTAAAATCTGTACCATTTACAATCAATTGGAAAAGAATCTAATGTTCATTTGAAAAAAAAACAGGCGCATGAACTCTGCGTCAAACGTTATTTTAACGTCGAACTTCTCATATACAAAATAAGTCAATTTTAATGTGAATTTTTATTTAAAATCTATGTAAGCTTTAAAAGAAACATATAAAAAAGTTTATATATTTTTCTTTTTAAAAAAATTATTATGTTTCATTATATTAATTTGTATGGAAGTTGGAAGTCACAATAAAAATGACCACCAGATAATATGAAATGCAAAATATTTTTTTACTATTGTTGAGAAGACCATGTTTTTGAATCATGGACCACAAATTCATTTCAAATATTTCCTTCTTGATTTAGCTTCCTTCCAAGCATGATTAAAAGTAACAACGTATTGAATTTTTTTGTTATTACACTTAATAGAATTTTTTTTATTTAAAGCATAAAATACAAATATTGAAAATCTTATACAGTTACAATTGTAATACATATCATGTGTGCTACAGAGATGTTCCATTAACGTTATGACCATAAATCTTTTTTTGCACCAGAATAATTTTATGGGAGAGAATAATGTTTTGGGATAGATTCTTACGCCATAGGATCTACCAAATTTATTAGCCACCTAATGGGCTATTGTTTTTGGTAGGCTATAAATTGGCGTACCGGATCACTTTTCAATTTTTAATCGTTCGCTTCAATTTTAATTACGTTATTGTTGTAAATGTATTATTGTTGTAAATGTTGTAAACGTTATGTATTGCTTAAATGTATTCATTTTAATAATTTATCGTTTGTATTAATTTTAATTTCATTTAGCTTAAATACATTCAATTTAATAATTTATAGTTTCCTTTAATTTTAATATTGGAAAAGTTTACTATTGCCCATTTCTCATAATTTCATCGTTTACTTTAATTTTTATATTTAATTGAGTAACTTAATAATATTTATTAAAAAAGAGTGCACCTTGGGTGGTCAAATCTGTTCTTTGTAAAACTTTGCATAGAATTCTTCCAGTTTTTAGAATGTCTTTTAAGTATTTTTATTTTGTTAAATAATGTATAATTTTAGGAACATTTTTTCAGTACATGTTGCTAGAATTCTTTTCAAAATCAGAAACAGAGAGATATATTTTTATTTTTACAGAGAGATATTCATAAAATGAAATTTTAGTTCTAATATAGTAATACAAGAATTTTCTGTGTTTAATATCATTGTACTGTCGAATTTTTAAGTAAACTTTAATCAACTTCGAAATATGATATACGTAACAATGGGAGATTTTTAGTGTTCTGACGAACTAAAAATTATCAGTAAGGTAAAAAGTGATCTTGATACAATTTTTTCTTTTCCATTCCAAGTTATTATAGTTTTAAACCTGTTAGGCAGAAGCGTATCATTAAAATTTATAAAATTATATCATAAGTATTAGTGTAGCTGTGTTTTTACTACGAATCTATTTACAACTCGAAAATTTCTTCCTAAATTTTTTTTAATTCATTAAAGAAAAGTTATCTAAGAAATTTCTTTATAAGGATTTATATATATTAAAAGGTATTCTTTTGCATTTGAAACTTTTGAACTCCCGTAGGATAAAGAGGAAGAAATTATTTGAAACATTTTCTATATTTGCAAACATTAATATAATTTGAATTTTTTCACCAAGTGAAATACTTACAATAACGATTTTAGCTTTTGAAACTCCTTTGAATTAAACTTTCATAGTAATAATTGTATAAAGAAACAGCCCATTAGTTTAATTTCTATTTCTTTTGTAGTTGGAAATATTAAATTAATCAGATTTTCGTTTGAGAGAAAGCTTATCAAACGCTTACAGATATCACTTAAATTACTATATTTTGAAAATTCGAAAATAGAATTATTGATTTGATACTTTCATAAATTGCCTTTTATTAATAATTTCTTTTTTTATAGTTAAGTAATCAAATATCATATACCATCTAAATATTTTTTTTAATTTAAAATACAGACCAAACTATGAAAATCTGTGATTAAAATCAAAAAAATTGTTTTCAATTCATTTTATATTTTTATTATTTATAGAGATTTAAAACTGTTTTTTTTATTATTATTTTTATTTTCTCATATAAAATAGTAATTTTGATTAATCGATAGATTGTGGCATGAGACGTTTTGCATCTGTCATGGTTTCTTTAACATTATACTTGTGACTCAATAATATTGAAGTGTTAAAGCACTTTTCTAAAGATACATCTTTTTAAAAATATAGCTATATTTTTTCATACAATTTCTTAATAACAAGTGATTATTATAAATTTTAATAACGATTTGTTCCCTTGTTTAAAATTGTTTACCTGAGCATGTTGATTAAAATTGTTCACCATAGATCACCTGGACACCAAGGAACACAAGATGTCTGGTCCGGTAGGTGACCCTTATTAAGAGGTTCAACTGTATTTCTGAATATTCTTGTTAAAACATTTCATTAAATTAAGATAAATGTTTGTATTTAAGAACATTTACTTAAGTGATTGTTTTCCTGGAATATAGAGCAACATAGGCTATTATCCCAACGTTTACTTCGAACTTCATAATTTTTCGATTGTAGTAAAGAGAGTTTTTAATTATCTCCGCTTATTTGCTGAAAAGAATAAGTTGTTAAATTTATAATCATGCCTACATTTATAATGAAATTTTTTTTTTAATAAATTAAATCAAATTCACAAGCTAAAGTATCTTTTCTAGTCAATAAAGTTAATCTGTTAAATATTATTCAATTTTTCGAAGCATTTTCTTTACATTTCTTTATAATTAAGATTTTGCTTAATTTATTGAATTTCGTTCAGAAACTTAAATCTAAATTACTTAAAACTAGTTTTAAATAACATAAAGTTAAGTTTAGAAATCTGAATATTACTTTTTAAGGTTTTGTTTTTTTACTTAAATATTCGTAAATTATGACAAGTGAAAAAAAAATAAATGAAACAATATGCCTCAAATGGGTTTATTTACATCCAGCCTGTTGATGTTACATTTGCTTACACAAGTTAAAATGTTAACTTGGGCAATCCTGCTCTGAGACCTTGAGCCACTACGGCGGGAGGTGGCAGTTCCACGACGTACACAGCATCGCCAACAGCATGGTTCGAGGTTCCAGGTTCGTTGCTGCGGATGACGGCCTTGTACCCGTCCTTGCCAGCCGTATACTCGACGTTCCTGTACACTCCCAGAGGATCCGTGTACCCATAGCCACCCTTGACAGCTCCTGTACCGTCAGAGACTTCTCTTCGGTGCTGGGTCATGCCCAGTCCATCGCCGAATTCATACCCAAACTCGTAAGGTCTGGGCAATTCTTGGATGGCCAGCAGAGGACTTGTTGGAACTGCTGGTCCTGCAAGAGCCACAGCTAAGATGGCAAGTACGAAGAGTGCTACCTGGATGGGAGACATCTTGAGGTGCGATACCTGTGGTGGTGTGCAGCTGAGATGAT
>BMAW01094484.1:0-18375 GCA_019974015.1 Nephila pilipes
GAGAGAGAGAGAGAGAGAGAGAGAGAGCACTATTATGAAATAATGGAACCATATGCTCACATTTTAATAGATACATTTGGTCCTGACTTTTATTTTTTTTAATGGACCGTCACATTGCTGGAAAATAAAGATAACTTTTCATTAGATTAGTCAACCTGTAATAATATAGAGTCGGAAGGTAGGGAAGGAAGGGAATACATTTCTAAAACAACTAGTTTATTAACAGAAGCTCAGCTACAGAACAAATCTATCCTCTCTCTCCTTCTCTCTTTCTCTTCTTCCTCTCTGTAAGCTTATGCAATATATATATCAGTCTTAATTAGCTTGATCACGTTCTCTTCTTCGGAGGAAGCATTCTAATAAAAATAATTTCTAAGGACTGAAAATTCCCCTAGAGGACTGCTAGTGACAAGGTCGCGGATAGACCCATTGCAACCCCCTCCGTGAAGAAAACGTGATTTATTTGAGGGTCTTAACGACCCAATAGAAATTACGTTAATAAATTTTAACATACTTAAATAACTAACAATCCTTTTCATTTTACAATCTTCATTGTTGAGTCACTTGTAGGACAGAAATCTACTCCTGCTCCTCACTGTTTCTACGCCTCCGGCTCTTGTCAGGTATGGAATTGTCCTTCCTGTTGCCGCTTGCCTCTCGCTGATGCGCAATCTATTGCGTAGTGGAAATGGACTTGACCTCCTGGACTCCTCTTGCCGTTCCTTGATATGTCGTCTGCTGCAAAGCTGATAAGGACTTGACCTCCCTGGCAGGACTTGTCTGTGGTTGTCTGTCGCTCCTCGAGGTGGACCTGGACTGGACCTTCCGGATAGGACTTGACTTTCGACGCTTGCTTCTCGAGATGGAAGTGATAAAGGAATTGGTCTTTTTCTCCGCTTACAGCTCTCATGAGGTAGTCTTTGAACCTCAGTATTCTCATTTAATGAAGAGGGCATACTGCGTTTTCGCCAGTTCCCTCTCACTGGTGGCCTCCTTTTACTCTGATACTCTCTTTCGTAATTATTGGAAAATTCATTCGACCCCTCACTTCTCATTCTCTTAATTTGACATTGTTTTTCTCTAGTTCTTTTTTCCCTGGCTAGACCTTTGCTACCCTCAATTTCTACTTGTTCTGCCCTAGAACCTTCACTATCCAATCCGTCTGTCTCCCCAATACCTTCATCCCTTTCTCTTGGGTGATAAATCCGTACCTGTTCTACATTCACAGTTATCAGTTTACTCCATTTCCAAATAATCACATTGTTACTCTCAATCTTCATCACCTCATAAGGGCCTTCAAATTTAGGTTTAAACTTACTCGCAATCCTCTTGCTCGCCGGTCTCATAGGATGTGTTTGCACCAACACTAAATCCTTTACCTTAACATCAACTTCAACTTCCCGTATTCTCTTATAATATTTTACCCTTCTATCCTGTTCAAGCTTAGTATTCCGCCTAGTCTCTTCAAACAATTTCTCAATATTATCACACACTAAGTCTTCTCCTAGCTTCATTCGGATCCCTCGACCTTATTGATTAGACGGCTTTTTATAATAACTGGTGCTCGCACCCCTTTTAACAGAGTGACCAGAATTACTACTGGAGGCAAAAGAAAAACTATGATTAATATTTTGATTTAATAAACATCAGAACCGCTTCTGTAATCTCTCAGACCTCCTTATCATAGTTTGTAGCCGACTCTGAAAAGCTTTAATAACATTTTCCAATTCCCCCTTAAGTTGTTTGAAAGTCTCTGCTGATCTTACAGATAATTAATTCAAAGTTGTTCGTGGGCGATCAAAACCTTGGTTACGATTAACACCACGGTTGGAGATATTCTGGCATTGTACTTCTGTAGTTTGCCTTGCGTTATGCGGATCAAGAGCCATATCTCGCTTATGGCGATGTCTATACGAACCGAAATTTTGAACATGTCTTCTATCTCCTCCGGTCCAATTATTACTCGATCCTCCATCTGAAAAATCATTGCGACTACTACGCCTATCGAATCTATGATCATCTCGATCATTCCGAATGAATTCTGTTCTCCAACCCTTGATTCCCTGCACCTCCGCGATATCCAGAATTATTCTAATCCACATTCATCACCCGCGCGTCATTCTGCCTATAATCAACCCTTCTATTCCGCCAGTTTCCTTCGAAACGACTGTCGGGCAACCTTCTGCTTCTATCCCATTCCTTTCTTCCGTCATTATTGCTCGAACCCTGGGTTCCCCTATACCCATGTCGTTCCTCATACTTTTCTACTAATTGTACTAGTTGTGCCTATGTTGTGGGGTTTCGAACTTCTACATAATCCATTACCTGTGGGGATAATCTCATAATGATGTGATTTAACAGGTTTTCTTCAGTCATTTCAAAATTAAGGATTTTCTGTATCTTCATTAGTTTGTAAACAAAATCTGACGGTGCCTGACTTCTAACTTGATGGGAAGAGTAAAACTCAGCCTCTAATTCCGACCTATTTCTGACCACCAGAAAACTGTTTGTTAATGCCTGTTTTGATTGTGCAAAGTCCGTTCTAGTCACGTACGAAGAACCTATTACCTCAAACCAGTCTTTTGCTGTTCCAATAAGATGACCCTTTAAGAAAGCATAGGCTAAATTTGTGAGTATATTATAAAACACCACATCATTATCTATACTATCTAAAAATTCCGACACGTTTTCCTTTCCAGGAAAAAAAAAATCAGGTAATACTCTAAAACTCAAACCGACTCCTATCTCGGGGTTTGGGTAAATGGGGCAAACGGGACGCCATTGTAATAATGAAGGGTCGGACGGATAGGAAGGAAAGGTCGACATCTCTAAAACAATTTACTTTATTAACGGCTCATCGACAGAACAAATCTATACTCTCTCTCTCTCTCTCTCTCTCTCTCTCTCTCTCTCTCTCTCCTTCTCTCTCTTTTTCTTCTTCCTCTCTGCAAGCTTATGCAATATATATATCAGTCTTACTTAGCATGATCACGTTCTCTTCTTCGGAGGAAGCATTCTAATAAAAATAAATTCTAAGGACTGAAAATTTCCCTAGAGGACTGCTAGTGACAAGGTCGCGGATAGACCCGTCACAAACCATATCCCCTCAACTCGTTTGAGCTTTCTGTCGATGCTCTTGTGAAAGCAATTTCGACCTGACGTATTCTTCCAGAATCATTATAGTCCTAAACTCAGCGTTATTGAAAAATTGGTACCGAAGGTTTCGAAGGTTACAGGGACTCAAACATTGTTTCATTTTCAGCACGAATTCTTAAGAAAGCTGTATAAATGTAAAAATAGATTGTGCCATGCTAGAGAAGTAAGAGAAGTCTATAAACCGCCAGGAGAGTATTTATATTTAAAGTAGTAAATATTTAATTAACTTAATAAAAAGCAGCTATACCATTAAATGTAAATTAGTACAGATATTTGATAGGAAGTCTTGAAGGATTGTTCATTCTGCTGTCAGTAAAATTACTTCTTAATGATCACCCCTGATAATTAACTTTTTCTATTCATCAATAAATATGCAGAACTATTAGGAATTTTGAGGTTTGAAAGAGACTTGTGATTTATTAAACTTGGACTGACGGAATAGTGTCAGGTCAAGAGAGCAATTAGCTATTTAAGGACCAGATATCACAAAAATGGGATATTTATGTAGAAACTATCGCTTGAAAATAGTTTTGAGACCATTTTGCCAAGTTAAGAGTTTTGAACGAACAAGTCCAATATTAGAGAGGAAGGTGATTAACTCATTAAGTGTTTTCCAGTGCAATTTAAATTCAGGGAAATGATGAATTCCTTATAATGAATCATTATAATATACAAACAAAATGGCGATTTAATATTTAAAAGTGATAAAATACGAAATAATAATGATATAATTAATACGTCATTATTTTTCCTCTCAGTTATTGATTACTTTAAATGTAAAATAAATTCATTAGTAGTTTTGACTGTTCTTAAAGAAAAATTGTTTTCAACTTAGGCTATATGCACTTCTCATTAAAATTTCAATTTTTGCTTACAATGATTTAACTTAAACAATTTGAGTTTTCGGTAGATTTTCATCCATTATCTGTCTGATTAATTTACATGCTAATTACATGGTTTTCGCATTATTGAATACTGTTGATAAAAGCAATGATATACAGAGCTGTCACGTTTTTTATGAGGTAGATATGCTTGAAATCTATTTTGACTATGAATAATTTATTGTTAATTTCTTTGATTGTAAAATTCTTGTGGCATCGTAAAGGCTATTCAACCATGCAATGAAAAATATTTTAAGCATTCATTATTATAACTCATTTAAATATCAGAGTTTCATTGACTGTTATTATGTGCAAAAGGCCAAAATGTATCTATATTCATACTTTCTTTCATAAATTTATACCCATGAAATTACTTTGGCAATTTGTTGAATAACTTTACTATTAACATTAAAACTTAACTTGTTATACTTAACATATTTATATGTTCTTGCTAATGTGTCACATGAAATAAATCTTTTTTAAAAATAAATTTAATATCTAAAATTGATATCTTTTACTTAGATAAAACATTTTTAACTTCCATTAAAATAAATTTCAAGTCGATAGATAATTTTTAGTATTGGAATTCATTTTAGCTTAATCTTTATGTAAAAAAATAATTGATACAAATCTTATAAATTTTATAAAAGATAATCAAAAGCTTTAAAGTTTCACTATTTTCAAAAAAGAAACTGAAATATATTTGAACCTTTCAATATCTCTAAACCCGAATTTTCTCAGAATTTCAATTATCTAAATATCTTTGTGTAAATTACTACAATTTCTAATTAGATATTCATCTGTGGTCATAACAAAACAATTAATTACTTTCAATATTGTGACGCCTGCCCGACACGGGAGTCATCTTGTGCCATCACTAGATTCAATTATTAAACACAACGACACAAATAATCAAAGAGACACTAGAACAATTTATACTTAATTTATTAACTTATATTTACTAAGACAACTACTCGCTATGCTCTCCAGGATAAGCTTTCTAATACCTTAGTTCAACCCACCAATAGTAATCTAACAGACTCTTACCACTAATCCTTCCTCGACTGCAACTCAGACTCTGGATCAACTGTTGAAAACAGTAGGAAATATACTTCTAGCAACAATCTTTACTCGAACTCTCAATCTCTATTTCCTCTTTCCTCTTCTCTATCAGTTCAGCTTCACTTCTCCTACAGCCTCTCTCTTTCGGCCACTCTACTCCTTCAGCCTCTCTTTCAGCCACTCTACTCCTTCAGCCTCTCTCTCAGTCTCTCTTGCTACTTTCAATCGGAGTTTATATATTTCCTAACTCAACCACTTCACTTCATTTCTAACTACTTTACATAATAACTTTACGTATCACGTTTAGTTAAGGTTAGTGAAGAGAAACCGCGAATAGCCCAATGTCACAATATGACTCGAAATCACAATATTTTTTCTTAGACTGAAACATGCTAAATAATAATAAAAGCTATTGTGCTTATAAAATACATTCACCTTTCTACTTTTCAGTATTTTATAGCAAATTTATAAAGCAAAAGAGAAATTTGTTGCATTAATATAATATAATTTTAGTCATATATTTTAAAAAGTTTGAGGCTGAATATGGTATGTCTTCTCTTACTTTTACACAGAAGAAAAACATGGATTGATTTAAACAGAACAATAAAAATATTACTTTATCATTAAGAAAGAAATACAATACCATTATTGAAACTTTTTCATTGAAAAAGATATTGTTCGATTATATAAACTTTAAATAGAGACTACTTTAAACCAAAATTGAAGATCATAAGTAAATGGAATGCATCTTTCAATACTTTCAAATGACTACGTAATTTTATCTCTTTCTATGATTAGAAACAATCAGATGATCATCATTGAACAACATCATTCTTTTATCGTTAAGGATGCATGGCTAAACTTATATTAATGGAACATTTTTCCATCTCAAAGACATTGTTTTTCAATCGTTCACATATTTAAACAAAGGTTTCTTTGAGACAAATTGAGTAACCGTAGTAAAACAAAATACACCGTTTGTATTTTTAACAATTCTTCAAAAGTGCCTCCTAACGTTGTATGTATGTATTTATGTATATATATATATATATATATATATATATATATATATATATATATTTAATAATAATAAATTTTAACAATTAAATTGAATTTAAGTTTGTAATTCCTACTTTAACTATCACGGTAAGCAGTTCACCGTTATTTCCAGAAGCAATTAAACAATTTCATTTAATATTTTAATTTATTCAATCCTGCGATTTAAATCTGCATGATTCAGTATTTTCCCAAATTTCAAACCAGAAAGGATTCTCCTTGCTAAACAGTTCGGCTTCATATAAAATACCTAATGATTTCTGTATCTAATAGCATGTGATTTCTGAGTAATTCTTACATTAATTTCCTAAACAGGGAATGTTAGCCTCTCTTCTGATTTAGCTACGGAAGAGGAAAAATGCATGTCGTTTACGCTGCCAAATTCAAGATATATCCTCTCTCTCTCTCTCTCTCTCTCTCTCCCTCCCTCCCTCTCATTCAGTGAAAACTGAAATAAATTTAAATTAGATAATCACTATTTATTGAGCTATGAATGCAATCAACTAAATAATAGAGAATGTGTTAAAATCAATACCTACAAACTAATTTAAAAATAGTATCGTTAACTCAGATATATATATATATATATATATATATATATATAAACATGATCATATAAATACTGATTAAGATTCTAGAAATTTTTTTAAAATAACTTAACAGTAGTAAGAAGAAAATACTAAAAGAAAAGCCATACATTTAAACAGATACTAAAATATCATTTTACAAAAAAGTATCACATGTAAAAACGTTTTAGAAAATCAGCCAAAAATTTACTTAAATACAAAAAACAATATATTAATTTATACAGCGATAAACCATAGTGAATAATTACATACCATATAAGAATAATTTCTCTTTAAATTCATAACAAAGTAAGAGAAAAATAACATATATATATATATATATATATATATATATATATATATATATATATACGTTTCCGTAATTCTATGCAAAGCCAGAAACAGTAATTTAAATTAATTTATATCCTTTTTCGAATTTTTATCTTCTATAATGTTCAGCTTAATCTCTGTATTTAACTATTATTGTTTCACTTTTTTTTGAATGATACTATATATTTTTTCGTAAGTTTATGTTTTTAACTTGGTAAGAATAATATTTATTAATACACTAGTTTAAATTTGACATTTTTATTACTTTGGGTAAATTACTTTTGAAAAAATTTTATATTTTATTACTAACATATATTTTGAATATTAAGTAATTATTTTGAGTATTATTTATATATATATATATATATATATATATATATACATATAAGTTATATTATTTAACTGGTGGTTATACTACATTTCTATTAGTATAATAAAGTCACACCGATGAAACTTTGTTACTTGCGTTTTTATCTATTTTCATAAGCACAATAATAAATAAACAATATTTTCCAAAACGCTATAGCCTACTACATTAATACATTCAACAAACTCCAAGACAAAATTCGAAAACTAGAACTATAATTTTTACTTTTTACATTTTTCAAATCAATTATGAAAACAGTTTTAGCAATCGATTCACATAAACAAATATTATATATTCCACAACCAATCTATTATGCATTAAAATCAAATTACTGAATAAAATATTAAAATTAAACAACCGATAAGAAACCAAAGTAAGTAATAATATTTTGTTAAGATATTTAAATACAATCATCGTAATATATAATCATCATTCTATGAAATGCACCTTGTTTATATATCCTCGTTTCATGTGATGTCACCAGCCTTAATAATCCTTCTCTACTCCCCTCGCAACAAAAACCTTCCAATCTAGAATTCTCATCAATTGCATCACTCTTGTGGAAGCACAAACCATAACTGACCACCTCCCGATTACACTCACGTGGTGTAAACACGCCCAGGAGAAATCAGCTGCCTGACCATAAAGGTCCGGTCACTTCCCTCGAATTTCCGTCGCGTGTTTATTAATATCGCATTACACGCATTCAGCTTATCCGTTTGGCTGACCCGCACAGACAGGAGAGGGTGTTCCAAGGACTGGATGATTGCGTCACAAGTGCGCATGTTATTAGCAATATCAGGGAACCAATTCCTGATATGAAAGCAAGAGGGCTGACTTCAAAGGTCATGTATTTAATTGCCTCCCCTGTGATGAAATTATATTACAAGACTAGGGCTTGCGATTGAATTATGGTGTCATACGACTGTTAAACGTTAAACAAATCTATTTTCCCCCTTATTTGTAGAGTTTTCGTTCCTTTCTACACTTTCATTGAAATGACACAATTTTATTGTGCATGACATATTTTTATTTACACTTGGAACAATTAATTTTAAATAATGATAAAAATTTAATAATTTATAAAATACTGCTTAATCATAAAATATTGCTTTCACATTAATTCATGGTATTCTGATTTGCGAGCACATTCCAAAAGGTGTTTGATTCAGAATGTATATGTTTTTTTTTTCATAATACAAAAAATGCTTAGAAATAAAATTCAGTTATAATATATTTCACATTTGATGCAATTTTTGAGTATTAAATGTTTATTGAAAATTTCTTTTAAAATGTTATGCATTTTAATATGTATCTAAACCTGAAAATATATAAAATATATTATACAAAATAAGATCATTTTAATTCATATTATGCCAAAATAAAATATATAACTGTGTAGTTTTCGTAAACTTATTTTAAACCTTACTCGAAACGATGAAAACTTACACTTTTGAAAATGACATTTAAAGTTTCCTTTTTAATACAGTTTTTCGGTAAGAATCATGTACATTTTTTTTACTATATCTCGAAAAAAAGCATATTTTTAAGAAGTTTTTATAAAATATTAGGAGAAACACCCGATCGTAGAGGGCGCTGCCTCTGCTACTAAAGGGAGCCTGCTCTTGAAGGCGAGTCGACAATAGTCATAGAAACGAGGAAGACGCCCTTGTTGATGTCTCACATATAGACGCTATGTTGCGTTAGAAGTTAAAGACTATGTATGATTTAAGACGCTAAAGGAGATTGTTTTAATGTTTTTGAATGTTATTGTGAAACATCTTGTCCAGTGTGTGAATTAAGTGTTAATGTGAAACGTCAATATTAAATGTGTGTGTGCTAATTCAAAGTTTGATTCTTTAATTAGAATAATTAATAACATCGACCATCCCACATATATATACAGGTCAAAATAATTGAGAATCTAATAAATGATAAAGTAAATTTTATAGAGCTATTATGATATCTAAGAAACTATAAG
This sequence comes from Nephila pilipes, assembly GCA_019974015.1. Classification (NCBI taxonomy): domain Eukaryota; kingdom Metazoa; phylum Arthropoda; class Arachnida; order Araneae; family Nephilidae; genus Nephila; species Nephila pilipes. Next base: position 9,400 of record BMAW01094484.1, read on the forward strand.
ATATATAAGGTGTAGTTTTCTACCTCAAATTGTAAAGACGTTTGAGAGGATACTATGGAAGAATCGTTAATACAACTCTATTGAACAATTTCACACATCGTATTTAATTATATTTTTGAAAGAATATCAACTATAATTGGTCAGGAATAATCTTCATGACATGTTGGAGTTTAATTTAATTTTACTAAATAAATATTTATATCATAGGACAGATAAAAATTTATGTTTCGATGGTTAAGAATGTTTCAAATTCTGAAACATTTATTTACAGATTAATTGAATTAAGCTTTACTTAATAAGGAATGAACATATTCGTGGGTACACAAATACGAATTCTTTTTTTTTTTTTTGTAAGATGGTTCATAATAATTAATAACTTAATTTTCCCTTAATTTTATTTCTTGTAAATTTCATGTGAATTATTCACTTAATTTTATTTCATGTGAATTAAGAACCAACATTTCTAATGTATATATTTTTAAGAAATTTTCTCGCGTGAGTTAAAAGAAAAAAATTAGAGTATTTCGTCTTCTTGAATGTATTCTTCTTACAGCATCTTCACAAAGCTCTTCTAAAAATTTTAATTTAACCTAAGCGTCTATGCACTTCAAATTTTACATTTTTAAAAACGTTTTTGTTTTCTTTTAAGACTCAGCGGATGTATTTCTGAATCCATTGATGCATCTTTTAAAATAACTGGATAAATAGAGCCTTCAAAATTTGAACTTTAAAATAGTGAACATTTGTGACACGTTTCTGAGTTTTTAAATAGGGGGGTAACATATTCTGAAGACACGTTTTTCAAACACGTTATCTCTTTAGTTTTTAAATTTTGTTTTTAAACTTTAAGTTCCATGATATCATATTTTTTTGTTTTGCTGTATTAGAACAATTGTGTTTACATATTATTGTAAGCTGTTTTGCTTCATTTTCGTGTTTGTATTTTGAAAATTTATAAGCGCTGCAACGTATTTTTTAGTATATTTTCATTCATCCTTAATTTTTACCGAATTTCCTTTTGATTATGTCACGTACAAAATCTTTTGGGAAGCCTAAGTGTTATTTTATACATAAACGAAATGATAGTGATTAAGAAGTATTAGATATCATTAGCGATAATTCCTGTACTTCTAGAAAGAAAACTGAGAGTGTTGCCAAAACTCTGAATGGTTTTTTTTTTTGATGATAGACGTATTGTTAACATTACTATTGATATGAGTATTATTTCCCAATTGCTAAAATATATGGCAAAATAAAATACTGCCATAAATTTGGTTAAATATTGATTTGTTAATATTCTGGAATTCTCTGAAGATTATGTATTTAAATTTAATTTTACAGTACATTTTCTTTGAACAAGCTATTATTTGATTTATATCGAACAATTTAAGAGTATTTGATGACATTAACATTGGTCTTTAGAATGAGCTGAATAAGCAAAAGTAACAGTACCTCTAAGACATTTGGTGCAATTATGAATTTACTATCCCTACCTGCAAAATTTGAAATTTATAATAATTCACCATTATTTAATCAAACAAAAATAGTAATTTATCTAAGAGAAAAACTATAGAAATGACTGTACCTAGTAATAATAACAGCTACAGAGATTTCACAACAACATTTAATGGTAGTGGCAGAAGCAAGGTTACACATACTTGAACGGAATCATTTCTGTACCATCTCTAATGAATGGAAACGGTTAAATTTTGATTTCCTCAGCAAACACTGATTTGAATGCAAAATAGGTGAAAAAAATGGTCCACACGCTGGATAAAAATTGCGAAAGTCTCAGTGAAGTGATGGTGTTCGAAGAGGTTTTAAAATTGTTTCAACGTTCTGAAAAATCACAGCTCAAGTATTTGAATTACCTGGGTAAATAGAATTTCATAACTCAGAATTAGAAGCTGTAGTCTAAGTAGATGATGTGGAAGTCGAAATCACATTGAAATTATTATGTTGAATTACTTAAGAATTTTTTTGTAAATGACACACAATGTATTTATTACTATTTTTTCGAAATGAGTTCTTATGGAGGTATGTTAGAATTCAGGAACACTTCCTTCAAGGCAATTTTATGTATTGTATGCATTTTATTATACAAATATTTTCCTATTCAAGACATTTAAGTAAAAGTATTAAAAGATTCAAGCATTAAACATTGTCATTTTGTTTGGAAGATGTTGTGAATGTTGATGGCAAGAATTTTTGTTGCAGAGATAGCAATTTTAAAGGCTTCTAAATAAAAAGGTAGGATAGAAGGATGTAGAGTTGTTCATTTAATTAATAATACTAAAATGGATTACGCTAAAAATTATCTCAATTCGAGTAAAATATCTTAATTTAAAATATCTTAATTCGACTTCTTAGAATGCGTATTTTTAGAATTCCTGTACACTATTCTAAAATTCTTCTTCATATATAATGCTAATATTTGGCACTTTATGAAATGAGGATATTTTTTAAAGAGTGAAATATTTTTTTTACTATTAAATATTCAGATATTTCAGATATGTGGCAAATTATTTGAATAATTAACTTTAGATATTTAAATCCTAACATTAAAAATATATAATTAAATTTTATTAATTATAATTTTTATGAGGTTCTGTGAATTCAGTATATAGAGTGGTATATGTTTAAGTACTTTGTAAATTTTTAATGTTATAAATACAAAAGATTTTATTATAGATGTATATAAAGGCAAATTCCTAACATATTAATGCAAACATATTCATTATTATTAATTGTAATACATAATTACTCATGTTTATAAATATGCTTTACTTTACATAAACAGATACATAAATGTACAGGTGTCTCAATGTTGAAATATAACTACACTTTTTTTAATTTATATATGTATGGATTACTTAAATATAGATTAAAATCAAATAATTTTCTTCCTCTTGTCGAACGCATCTTAGTTACCTTACAATATTTTCCAACTTACAATTTAAATTCACATATGATCTCATAGAATGCTAGTAAATATCATTAAAATATTATCATTGTCATTAAAGAAAAAAAATTACACCTTTGATTTATGCAACAATTCATCATATATTTCAATACTTGATTCTACAGTATTTTCAAACACGTCTTCAAATAAGCTAAGTCATTCTTCAAACAGCAAGATTAAAATTCTCTTAACAAAAACTATAAAGAATGATTGTATTTAGCTTGGTGTTAAAGATAATTAAACTTTGATATATATATATTGCCAAAATATTATTTCTTTTATAAGAATTTTAATTTAAACATAAGTCCTGAAAACGTTATATAAAGAAGTTTTGCAAACATTAAATAAATATTCTCTATTTTAGAAACTTTAATAGTTTCAAAAGTCAGGTAAGTGGAATGCTTAGCCAAATAGTCGAAGCTCTTTTGCATGGAGATACGAAAAAAAATAATTTTGATGAAGCAGCATAGAATATAATATATTTTTCAATAATTAATATTTTAAATTGAGAATCCTTGTATATAACTTCTAATACAATCGAAAATAGCCCTAGCGATAATTTATTACATAATTTTACATTACATCAATTATTATTTTATATTATTGCATAATAAATTATTAAAAAAGATAATAATACATTTAATATAAAATGACTCTATAGCAATACGTTAAATATGTAATATTTTAAAAATTATAATCAGAGGCTTAGTAAAAATTATTTTCTCTAAAACCACAGATATTTCAACCATATAATAAATTATTTTTGTATCATATGAATTAATTCAAAACATAATCTTTTCAATTATTGTAATTTATTTTTTGATAATTAAGAAAATTAAATGTACTTGGAACAAAATGCAATTAGTCGAAGAATAAATATTAAAAATTCGAGTAATTTTCAAAAAAAAAAAAAAAAAAACATTTTTATTCTTGAAACAAGAACAATATTTTTGACTCATTTTCTTTATTCAGAAACCTCTATTTGATCCATTTCCAGCCAATTCCTCTTTGCAAGTATTTAGAGCCGTTTTTCAACATTATATGAAAATAAATTTATTTAGTTATAAAGAACATCACGTATATATTTCTAAGAACGAAATCCATCTTCTCTTCGGAGAAAGATCGCAAAAGTTTTAGAATGCTGGGATTAAAAATTAAAGATACCAATTTCTATCTAAAAAATTAGTCATTGTAGGGAATTTATATCTTTCCTTTATTTCTTTTTACATTAATAATACACTGTTTCTCAAAAAATAATAAAGACATTGTGGGAAGCGTTGCGATGTGTGTTTTCTGAACACGCTTTTACAATTTTATCAGATTAAACTTCAGTTTAAAAGAAACATTTTCTCAAGTTTCGGGTACTAATACATAAATGGTTTAGTAGACCTGGAAAATTTGTAATGTAGTACTGCAATTTGTTTTTAAGTATGATACTAATAGTTCCTTTAAGGCTCCCATACACCATAGAATTTCGACTACCTTCATGAAATTTTTACTATTTTATTTATTCGAATGCAATAAAATGGATTTAAAAGAGCAAAATATAATGAAGGTGTCTATGGAATTAAGCATTTCATCATGTTTTTAAAAATATTTTAATACAGTTTTTTTGTAAAACATCGGAAAACTAACAAACGAATCATTAAAAAAGGTAAAATTATTTTTAAAAATTGGAGGAAAAAATGTAATATCAAAACCCTTCATTATTTTTTGCCCTTTCAGATGCATTTTAATGCATTCAAATACATTAAATAGTAAAGATTTTAGAACGGTAGTAGGAATTCAATAGGATTAACATTACGTCCATGAAATTAAAATGGCCGATTGACGAGAGCCTTGAAACTAATTATGACAAGATACTCTAAGTCAAAAAAAAAATAAATACAAGTGAACATTATTGTTTAAAAAATTATCTATGGTTACTTTGCATTTAATTTTTTTTAAAACATTAACTGTTGAAGGACCAATATTAAAGTTACTCATTATGAAGTTTCAGTTTTTACCTTTTTCTAAACAATTAATTATGCTTGTCTTAGCTGTATCCATAGAATCACAATTCATATGCTTATTTGTTTTGTTAGCACTTGATAGCTTAGTTTAGTTTTTTATTAACTTCGCACTAGAAGCAACACGAGGAGGGCTGTTGGTGATAGACTTTGTAATTTTGAACCTCGGTCAAGTGATAAGGATGGCAACTGAGCTGGCATCACCTCTTCTAACTTCCACACCACTCGAACGGGAGGACGTTGGGCCCAACGGATGTAACGTGCATCAGCCCCGGCTACACGGTGGGTCTTTAGCGGCCAAGGATCGAAACCATCGACTGAATGAAAACCGACGGCCACGAATCAGAAGCCATGACCACTAGGCTTACTTGATAGCTCTTGAAGATTACCTGCTGGTTTATGAGAACATTTTAGGGTATAGTACTCTATATCTACAAAGCTGTAATATGGTGCATACATGATATGCAATTCGGAAGAAAATAAGGAACACTGTACGTAAGTAAAAACTAACTGTCAATATAAATAATAGGCGAAATATGAGCAGTGCTTTGTCGTGATTTGTTGGTTGGACACTAACACTATGAATAACCCTCACGAGCATTGCTCACAAGAATTGGGACAATAACAAAACTCTCACAAGTTACTGAAAGTTGGACTGCTAGGTTTGTTATTATTATTATTTATATAAACGCTGTTTCTTGTTAATATTATTATTTCTCTTCTAGATCAGTCGGTTCCTCCCTCGTTGAAACCTAAGGAAACACTGAATAGATTCACGTAAAAGTACTAACGTAAGTCACGTAAATTTGATTTTAAGTGCTGTGATTAATTATAAGAAGCCTACTCTATGTATATACATACATACATATATATATATATATATATATATGTGTGTGTGTGTGTGTGTGAGAGAGAGAGAGAGAGAGAGAGAGAGTTTGAAATATCTTTCTCTGAGAATGAAAGCAATGGAATGTAATACATGCATAATATTTAAAATTCCGTTATTATAGATTTTCTAAATTTTTTAAATGTTTGTATTCAATTAGAAGAATATGGTACAAGACAACACCATACCCAACAATTCAAGACCATTGTTTCAGATAAGTGTGCAACAGAATAAACAAGATATATTGAAACCTAAGATTCCATCTATGATGAATACGTCATTTAAAGAACACATATTTTACATTTTATTAATGTTCTTTATCATTAATGATATGATCGAGATTTAAATAATTGCGATTTGATAAGCTTTCAAAAAATATCTTATTTTGGGGATCTAATTGATATAAATAAAATTTATTTTAAATATCATTTACCTTTAAGCATTAAAGGTATTTTAACCTATTTAGTTAATAATAAGTTGAAGAAATGTGAACATTCTAATGATTTTCAGCGAAGTTGATGATGCATTTTAATAGAGCTACAAGATATAAATTAATCAAGTATGTCCTTTAAAAAATCTTTATATAGGTTTATTTTGCAAGATTAATTTGCTTAACTAATCATTTTGATCTCATTCCTTGTGTTTGTGTTAAGTATTGTTTCTTAGAATCAATTTTTAATTTCTTTTTTTTTTCCTTAAGACCTTCAATAAATTATAAATTATTATTGATTTAATTAGACATTTCTGAAAAATTATAACCAATTATGACATAGCATCTATAACATTAAATATGTTAATATAGATCTTCATAACAATCGTAAATACTAGATTGCACGAATAAATCAAAATAATTTTTACTTTTGATTACAGATATTTACTTTTATGTGTATAATTTTTCTTATTAAATATATTCTTATTTTAAATCAATCAGAATACACTGGTTTAGTTTAGTTTTTATTAACGTCGCACTAGAAGCAACACGAGGGCTATTGGCGACAGACCTAGTAATTTTGAACCACAGTCAAGTGACGACAGAATACACTGGATTAAAAAAGTTTCATATTTTTCGTTTAGTCATGCAGTTTTCGATTTCTTATAGAATTCTAGTTTAAAAAATATGTTTATTTTATTAACGAGCTGCATTGTTTTTTTTTTTTTTTTTATCTCTATATATTTTGTTAAAGAGAGAAGTAAATTCTAAACAAAGGAAGCATTTGAAGATATAATTTTTATAAAACTTACTCTACAGTTTTTAAAACTTTTTCACTGTCTTCATTTTAAAAAAAAATTTAATTTAAAAAAAAAAAAAACATTCAGTCACTTATAAAATATTTTTTTCCAAAGAATGAGATTCTATTTACTTATCCAACGTGTAATAAAAATTTAATAAATAAACTGTCTATCACAAATAGTGAAATTTAAAATTCTTGAAGTATTTTTATATTTTGATAATTCCATTTTGGAAGTTTGAATACTTACATGAATATAATTCTTACATGGGTTTTTGTGAACTAAGTTATATAGACAAAATATATTTGTTTTTGTTAAAGGAATCAAGTTAAAGCTACTTTTTGCTTTATTTTGAATACTTCTGTTGATTTCATGAAGATTTAAAATTAACATTCTTATGTTTTTAAATCATTCAATTTTGTTATATTTCTTTCAAAATATTAGAGAATTTTCAGTAATATAATTTTAGTTTGAAAATTTTAAAATTCAAAATAATGAAATAGAAGGGATTCCAAAAGAAAAATATTTTTAAATAAATAATTTTTATGAACATTAATTATATAATTTCGTCAATCACTAATAGCTTCTAATATCTTTTTAATTTTGAAAAAAAAAAAAAATATTATACTTGAAAAACAGTTTCTTCGAAAATTTCTTTTATTGCTGCAATTTAAAATATTAAAAGTAAACAAAATCTAAATGCACTAAAATTATATTTAGAATGCATAAATATTTTTATGTACTTAACTTTATAAATTTCTTAAGGCGTATCTATTCATAAAGTAGTTCAAATTTATAAAATAAACATTAATATTCAAATATAATTAAGTTTTATATATTTGCTTTAATGAGAACAACTCAGTATTTCTTGCTGTGATAAATTATTCTAGAACTAAATGAACGAAAATATTATACAAGCAATAACACAAAATATATCACATTATAAAATTGTACGTGATCATAGCAACACGTGGATATATTTAGGAAACATTAAGGATAAATTTATCTCTATAAATGTTAAATAATTAGTCAAGAGACAGCAACGCCACCCACTAAAGAGTATCATAAGTAATTGAAAACCTAAAAATGAATGGAATATTGCAAGGAATAAAATCTTAAAAACAAATAAATAAAATAAAATTCATAAAAATTTTAAAAAAAATATTTTAAAACTATATAAACTAAAAAAACTTTTTAAAAAAAACACTTTAAAAAATATAATTTAAATTTATTATGATTTATAATTTTAAGAAATTAATCTATTTTATATTTTTTATACTTTAAATTTGTTCTTAAAAATTAATAGAGTAATCAGCCTTTTCATAATTAATGCAGAAAGTGTTTAAATTATTTGGAAATTTTCAACATATTATCTAAGAATATTTTTAAATTCATAGGTTATAATGTACGAGAATTTCTGTAAATATTTAAGCTTAAATTGTTACCAAATTAAGTACTTTTCTTTAATTACGACACAGTAATTATCTCACTAGACAAGTATATTATTAATATTCTTACTAACTGCTATTTTAAGTTAATATCTAAAAAATCTTTTTCATCGAATTTATGTTAGTTTTAAGCAGACGTAAATAAGAAAAATACTTGTAAAATGATAAACCATCTCTAAATTTTGGGTTTAAATTATTTTGAAAAACTATTAGGTTATCAATACATATAAACTAGATCATTAATTATTTCAAAAAATTATGTTCATAGAGATGTAAAAAAATATTAGCAAAACTTTTACTAACATACAATGACAGTAATTCCCATAAGAACATTAATTTTTATTTTATTTAAATTTCTGTATAGTATTTTTAATAAAATATAATATACTAGGACTACATAAATATCAATATATATCAATATATATATATATATATATATAT
>BMAW01094484.1:18775-29391 GCA_019974015.1 Nephila pilipes
TAGTTCGGATGGAATAACATTATCTTTTTATTCGCAATACTTTTTTTTAAATACCTTTTACAAAAGACAAAGTAGGTATTTTAAAGTAACGCGTCTTTTTTCTTCTGCTGATGAATGTTCATTACATAGTTATATGTGAAATTTTGAAGAATTTTTAAACACTAATATTTTTAAATAAGGATTTAATTAAATTTATTATGAATTGAGATTTAAGTGTGTAAATGTATTATCTTTGTCTAAATAAATACACTGAACAATCACACACGATATCATTACTGTGCCTGATATGTATACTTTAAAATTTTAAGCGTCACTTCGCTCTTTTTTTAAATCGAATAAACACTTTGGTGAAAATGTCCTTGCAAATGAATTCAGATGTGTTATAGCTCACAGAATGCAATAACTATTCCAGATCTGGCTCTGTGTGTGTGGCCTAAGCCTTTCTCATTAATACAACTGCTAAAATTAATGATCACATCGATCCACCGTATCAATTAGCCAAATTTCATCAAGATCTAAATGGAATTATCTATTGGTATCGTTGATTGAGCAAGAAGTGGAATGAAGACTAATACCATTCATTATCTTCCTATCGAATTTCTGAATTCAGCTTGATACTGATAGTGGCCTACAGCTTAGTTACGTCGTTTGAATATTTAAATAAGATGTTAAATTATCCAATATAACCGCTACAGATATTTATGGAATTAAAATTTTAATAGTTTCCTTTTGTACCAAAAGCAAGTACGAAATATTTCTTAGGTGTAGAAAAATAATTTTATGACTGATACCATCTCTTATTAATTGATAGATATTATATCGGGAGATTTTCACAGATAAGAAAATATTCCAATATTGAAAGCCGAAAATGATTTCAAAATGAAGTATAGAACAAAATATTTCAACTGAAACTTGTCAGATTTTTTTTTCTATTTAATATGATGAATATGTTTCTAACTTCCACACACTCTTATATTTATAAAAGTTTATTTTCATAAATTAAAATTTAATTATTTTATTGAACATTTAAATATTTTAAGAACATGATGTCATAAATTGTGATACGTGTTAATCAAAATAATTTGCATTAATATTGGGTCATTTATATTAATAAAAAGTATTTAGAGTTACTGTTCTTTTATTGATATAGCGGGAAATCAAAACCAAAAATCTTCTTTTTAAAATAATTTATAAAGAATATTTCAATACATTGATAATCATGTAGTTCGAATAGATTAGATTCTTTTATTTATTATTATCCTTAATTCGTATTGGTTTATGAATTATATAGCATATTAATTTATAATGGCAACAACCACATTTGTTTTGGAAAATGCAGAATAAATGTATCTAATAATGTTTAATTAGAATTCAAGCATGATAATAATAAGAAACTTTAAATTCCATTTAGAAGCCTCGTGTATTAAAGAATATATCTTTATTTAATTTAATTCTAATTTTGTTTAATTTTAATGAAATATAACAGATATTCTAGAAAAACCACTGATAATGTTGTGTTACCCTTTACATTACGTGTACATTTACATATACTTTGCAAATGTAAAATAGCTTTATTAAAGTTTTTGCAAATTTTACCGTTTAAGAACTTTTAAGTAATATTTTAAATAGTTGTAAGCATTTTTATGAAAGTTAAATAGCCAAACTAAGTTGTTATAACATTGAATAATTTATTTACTTTAATTTTCCTATATCTGTACACAAGTATGGACTAAAAAGACATTTATTTCTTTCAAGTTTTAGTAGTAAACAACAAGGATCAGTTTTTAGAAATATTTTTCATGGTTTTAGATAAAAGAAAAAATCAATTACAATAAATTTACAATCAAATATGAAATAGATTTATTACAGGTTCGTGGTAAAATACATTTACAAATACAAACTATATTTCTTTTCGAACAATAGACATAAGTTATTGACTACGTGGCGTAACATGAAATGACATAAGAGTATTGTCTTGAATATCTTAATTTTGACAGTAATTTTTTTTTTAAAATTACCACTTTATTGCGAGTGGTAATATTACGTGATCTCCTTCAGAAGTAGGCTTTCCAAATAAAACATCTGGTCTTGTAAAATAGCGTCGATTCACTAAAAACATATTTCCTTATAAAGTAGTGTCTTTTACTTTATTTCTTCAGAATGTTGGGGAAGTTATAGAACAAGATATATTCAAAAAATTTATTTTATTGCAAAAGGCATAAGAAACTTATAAATGCTCCTCAATAGTTATAAGTGATAACATATTTCAACTTGAATTCTTAGATACTTCCTTTTCTTCAGTGTATTATGAGTTCTCCGAACCATAAAAACGTGAATGACACATTTAATAATAAAGACGAAAACATAAAAGTTATATATTGATTCGGTTCTATGAATAATATGTTAAACATTTTTGTCCATGGTTCCCTTTTCTTTCAAAGTCCTATTCGAAGGTTTTTGTATATAAATATAGTTGTATTATAAAGATCATAATAAATTCAGCTAAATTATTAAGAAGAGATACTAAAGTGTGTGAAATTTACTGTTTTATTTATTGGTGCAAGTTTCGATGAAAGAGAATTTATTTGTGATATAAAAGCTTTAGAATCTTTTTGAGTATATATATAATATTTCTGAAACTGATGAATGCAACTCATATCCAGAAACCAATATGTTGATTTTTCCCGGGTAGTGTATGTTCCTTTTTCAAATTCTGAATGTTTAAGCGCATGATTTATTATATTTCTTGTTTTTTCATTAAAAGCTTCTTCCTGATCAACACAAAAAAATTTTGTTAAGATATTTAGAAGTAGAACTATTTATAGTTAGCATACTATGCTTATAATTAGAATTATCATAAGAAAAATCAACTACCAGTTACTAATGAAATGCATTATGTAGAATCAAAAGTAAGCTATATTAAGTATTCCTTTAAAAGTATTTATTTCATTGTGTGCATAATTTTTTTTCTCCCCAGAATTTTTACGTTACGTATCATAAACTGTTCATTAAAATATACGAGGAGTTGAAACAACTTCCATTTATTCCTTTAGTATATAACGGATTTCTTAGACATATATGAGGAAAGAGATTGTTCAAAGTAACTGCTTTATATCTTTAAAAATTGAAAACTATCTTTGTGTTTATTACATGGCTTTTACTTGGAGAACAACAATTTACTTTAAAGATTACATTAATTTTCGCCTATTGTTACGTTCCTATTTGTATATGATTCTCTTTCCTGTTAGTATGTTAAATTATTATATTTAGGTCAAGTTGAGGCTAACTTTTCATCTATATTTTAAGCAGGAAATTGAATTATTAAATTTAAAAAAAAGAACTCTTTCACACTTGTATCTTTATGAGTAATTACAAATTAAGCACAGATCAGGAAACCGAAAAAATATTATAATAAACATACTTTATTTGTGAAATTCTAATGCAGAGCATTTGAGTTTATAAATACACATCAATAACGAAAAACCGACGCACCAAGATAGAGTTGTCCGATGGAGACAAACATTTTAGGATAGGATCATTATGTACAGAATAGAAAAAGATTAAAATTTCAGAAAAATTAAGTGATTAATTTCAGAGTTACATAGCTACAAATTAACGAGCTTAATGAGGTGTTGATCCTCCTCTAGTCTGGATGTAAGTTGCCGCACGACGTGGAATAGAGGTATAAAGATCCATGATGGTCTCCCGCGGTATTTCTTGTCAAATGTACTCCAATTGTCGGACTAGATCATCAAAATTCCCTGGTGGATGCAGTCACATTCCCATCATATTGCAGACATGCTCGAGTGGAGAGAGATCTGGCTGGCCAAGGAAGTGTTTGACAAGCTGTAAGACAGTCCATAGCAACAAGAGCAGTATGTGGTATGGCATTATCTTGCTGAAAAATAAAGCTAGGGTATGCAAAAGAAACGTTAGCAAAACAGATCTCAGAATGTCGTCGACGTACCTCTGTGCTGTACGTGTGCTTCTAATGACGACCAAAGGGATCAAGGGTAATGACACCCCAGACCAAACTCCTGGTTTAGGGTCTGTGTGTCGTGCAATAGTCAAAGAAGGATCGGCACGCTTCCTTGAGCGTCTCTAGACACCTATTCAATGATAATCAGGACACAGTTGGAAGCGGGATTCGTCACTAAACATTATACGTCCCCAGTCAGCATCATTCCAACTTGATCGAGACAGGCACCACTGTAATCTGGCTCGACAGTGTACAGGTGTGAGTGGCAAGTGACGCAGCGGTCGGTACGAGTATAGATTTGTCTCTATCAGCCGTCTGTGAAGGGTATAGTGGACTCGCGTGTGCGGGTCACATAACTTATGACTGATAACGATGAATCAGGCACTGTGACAGCTGATCTGACAATCACTCAGTCCTTCCGATCTGCTGTAGCTCTAGGTCGACCGCTACCATCCTGACGCTGAAATCTGCCACTGTCCACCCATTCTTGTCCGCATCTTCTAATCGACGCATCACTTCAACCCATATGATCTCCGATTTGCTCTTTGATTCCAATGATACGGCCTCTTTCAAACTGTGACAGTTGCTCGTAATGGGCTCCAATCCCTGTGCGAGGCACTTTTTCTGTCACTGAAATGTATCCTAAATCTCAATGGAACAGATAATGTGACCATCAGATTAAGAATCACTTCTAATATACACCTGCTGTGAGTGTAGTTCCAATGCACTGTAGCTTCCTCCATTTAGTCATTTGTCACCAAATTTTAATCATTTGCATGTTCGGTGCAAATGTTTTTGCATACGAAATTTCATTACAATCGGGCAGCTTCTTCTTTGTGCATCGGTTTTTTTTTATTGTAGAGTGTATAAACCTCCAACTGCCTTTATTGCCTTCTTTTAAATTTATTTATATTCATGTTATCTATAATTTAAAGTTACAACGTGTACAGAATTATATCTAATCTCTCGGAATGGTACTTCAAACGAAATGTTACGCAACAAAGACCTACTTTAACTTTCCTTTCATTCAGTTTATTCCGACGCGTATTCATTGATTCTGCTCTCGCGATGATAAATCTTTTCAATAGATTCTGCCAAATAAAGATGTAAAGGTAAAAATCTTCAAGCTTCTTCAACTGGTATGTTTAAGAGTTCATTGCTCTTGACTTCACTTCTTTTCCCCTCAATGGCACCTTACAAGAGGAAAGAAGGAGAAAATATCTCGAGACATATTTCTTGCTCCTTTCTCAAAAGGACTATTGTGGTAGAAATCTTTGTGATAGATAAAATTATTATTTGCTTGAGGGGAAGTATCTGTTGGAAGAAAAATTTCGTCGCGTCCATTTTATTTTCTCGCGAGTGGAGGACAACGAACGAGAGAAGTACCTTCTTATTTCAGTAGCCAAAACCATTATATTGGCAACGGAAAAGACTTTAAGCTATCCGTGAAGATCTACTATAATTTTAAGAGTTTGAGAGCTTACATGCTGCATATATTTCAGTCTCTTACGTTAGGTTATTCACGATTTTCTCTTTGCCAACCTCTAGAATTTTGTGGTAATTTTCAGAAAATTACAGAAACGGGATTAAGTAATTGATGAAACTTAAAATTGTAGTAAACTGATTTATGGATAATGATATATAAATGAAATAGAATTGAAAGAAAATTGAACGGAACAACAAGCGAAATAGATCATTGTAGATTAGACTGAATCATCGTAATTTGTAGCTTAGATGGAAGTGACTCCCGCAAGTTAAAGTACTAAAATTTGAATTTGCTGTTATCGAGAAGTGTTTGATTCATAACGAGTGATTTGGTAAGCTAAGACTTTATTATTAGAAGATAAGCTAAGACTAACTGAGTTCTAAGAGATACGAGTGAAAGCAAACTTATCTATTTTTAGTAGTTACTCGTAATGAAATGTTTGTTTTGCTCTAATGTACTTTCATTTAGAGTTCTGAAATTATTGATTATTTAAATTGGACTATAAGGTTACTGGGGAATAATGTAACGAGGAAAACAAGCCACATGGTTTATAGAAATTAATAGGATTGACGGTGCTTACATTCTTTTTTTAAAAACACACTGCTTTATTTTTCTTACTTGATATAATTTTATCTACGTAGGAAGGTCGTTCAATAGGTCCTCATAAGAAATTAGAAAAACAAATTATTTTAGGTAGAATTTTTTCAGCATAATCACTTTTCTGCTCTGTACACTTTTCCAAGCGTTTCTGCAACTTTTTAAAGCTCTCGATACCTTTGAACCATTTTTTTTACTAATGTTTGTAAAAATTTGGTTTTAGCGAGCTTTGTAGTGTTTCTATTCAGGAATATGATTTTACATGAAAATTTGAATACTTTGTTCCCACAATTTTATAAATTTGAAAATTTTCAAAACCCTACTTGTTCTTTATTTAATAATTTTTTTGCTATAAATTTTTTTTGAAATATTCTCAAGGATATTTTCAGCAAATTTAGGGGTCCATTTTGTAATAACTTATTAACTTTTTTTTGGGGTGGGGGGAATAAAATGTTGGTCAGCATGCTAAAATTCAGTAAAAACATGGATATCTCTAACATTAATATTTTTTTTTAAAAAAAGTATACATATCTTTACAAAATGGATCCCAAATTTTGTTATGTGTATTATATATAACACACTCAAAAAAAAGAAGCGATTTATTAAGATTTAAGGGAGGAGTAGCATTTTAAATGCAATGATGTATCGAAAAAACACAATCTGAGAAAAATTCTTTTAAAGCTTATAACTCTGAAAAAATAATTATTATATGCTTTAATTAACTTAAAATACCCTTTTATAGCATAAGCTATATATTTTTCTTTGAAATAATAGTATTTTCACAAAATTTCATTAGATATTTTTAATAACTGATAATATTTTTCAAGGTATTAATTACAATTGACGAACATGAAAAATGAAGGAAAATGTAAAATAATAAATACAATCATTTTTAAATTTTTGTACTTCATATATCACCTATATTATATTTGTATGAAAATATATAATGAATAAAAACACAAATTATGAAAAAAAATTATTAATTGCCTTAATTTAAATATTATTAATGCACATTTTATAATGAAAAAAATTATGATACAGATTAACATTATTATTTTACCTCAAAAGTATCCTGGTCCATAAGTAACACCTTCCTTTTTTCAGCATTAATGCTTCTCTTTTTTAAAACTGATTTCTTTACTAGTTTACGTACAAACTGATATTTGTTATTTCATTCTAAACAATTTTTTTCGCGTTTCCTGTATTTCACCAAGAACATGCGTGCAATTTAAAAAAGGTATACACATAGATTTTTGTGTCTTCCTGACACTTCGTCTTTTTAATATGACCTTCTGATAATAAGAAGTTAATTTCTTTGTGGTAGTTTTTTTCAAAGTTCCATAACCTTTCCCATCTAATGAGATGTCTCGAGCTCTCGATTCCTTCACAGCATTCCGTAAAGCAGTGCAGTACCTTACCTTTAACACATATGGTTTATGCATTCCTCTTTTTTATTTTGACATTTTCTTCATAGATATTTCTTTCAGATAAGTAATTGAAAGTTTTGCAATCTGAATCAGACAATAATGTAGAATATCGAAATCCTAATGATTGCGATCTTTCCCACAGTATCAATGCTGTCTCTTTTTCCATCGAACTTGATGAACCGGTGTGAATGATATCACACTCACCTTTATGTCCTTCAAACCACATATCATATTCTGCACTTGATTTTCCAAGTTGTCTTTTTGCTGTGGAACAATGTCGACATACTTTGCACATAGCTTCAAAGTCAATGACACAGCCAGAAAGTATATCGATGACTCAACCAATGCCAATTAAAGATGTATGGCCTCGTGTCTACCAACTACCATCGAAATAAACACTATGTCGACAAATGGGACATCAGCAGGTTCTTCATATGCATTTCGTACTTCAGTATGTACTTCTTTTAGCATAGTCTTTGCATCAATACCATTGGCTTCGAGAAAAAGTTTAGTACATTTTCTGTATGTCCTCGATGAAAAAGGCAAGATATTTACGGAAATTTTTTTTTTTTTTTTGATGGCTGAATAACCTTTCTCTATGTTGCAGAAAGCTTGTGTAATCCATAAATTGATATCAGGAACTGTATTTGTTTGCCTTTTATTCGATATTTCTATTGCACAAACTTTAAAATCACAAGAACTTTTTTGTCACATTCCAAGCACACCAATTTGTCAAGCAGTTTACTGGACTGTACAAATAATACAAATAAATTTCCAGTATCGGAAAAATTAGCCTTTTCAACTTTTAATAACTGTTCAATTCTGATAGTAGGAACAGCAAATTTTTCTTATGTAGAATGAGCTTTATTATCAGGACCACTACACCAACGTTTACTGTTCATTTGCTTTGAATGTCAAAACCGTTTTAAGGGAGGCAGTTTTTATTTTTAATTCTCAAAAAAATAAACAACAAAAACTTCAACAGAAACAATAATGAAAGAAAGTCTTGATATAGATTGTTTTTTTTTTCTCAATATATAACGTCAAGACTTTTTTTTCTCAATATAAAAAGTGTTTATAATTAGCTCGCTATTGACACTACAATCAAAACACGAAATATCAACAACCAATTGCTTGTAATGATAGTTGTAGTCACAAAAAAAGTATGCTAAAATGTTACAGTTATGATTAAAACAAAATAAATATAATTTTAAGAAAGTATTGATAAAAAAATAACATAAAATTTTTGACATCACTTAAAAGGTGGCGTGGGTACAATAGTGGAGTGGAATATACAATAATTTGAAATTTAATTCTTTGATTTCGGCCATCAAAACTGCACAACTGTACAGACATGCACTCTTGCATTGTCTTGATGGACGAGGATCTTTTTGTTTTTCTAATAAGGACGTTTTATCTTGGTTTTTTCGCTCCACCAGTGAAATAATGATGCATAATAATGCTCTCCAGGTACTGTTATTTCTTTTTCCAATAAATCGGTATAGTTAATTTAGCGCGAATCTCATAAAACCATTACTATCACCATGCATGCCAATTTGCTTACTTCGAAGCTCGTTTACCTTCAAAAACTCACTATTTTGACTGTTTGTCTTTATAGTGTAGTAATAAATCCATATTTTTTTTACATTTATATAATTGAATAAGCACAGAAATTCGGTAGTTTTACGTATGAAGAAGGGAAAAAATATTCTCATAATCAACCACACGATTGAATTTATTTTCCACTGAAATCCAACACTGTTTCCATCTTGTCGAGATTTTTTTCACACCCATTTTTTTGTGCAAATTTAAAAACACAGTACTTTGCGATATAACATACCAGCAACCATAACTATTTTGAACACTTTGATTCGTCTACCACACAAAACTATACCATAGATTTTGTCAATCATTCTCTGAATAGTCACTTCCATTGGACGTCTCAAACGACGCTCATCTTTTGTGGGTGTACGGCCCCATTTAAACGCCATAACCCAATTGTAAACAGTTGAAAACATAAGATCAGATGTACCATGAACTTCCACCAAATAATCTTGGATTTCTTTCAATGCTAAGGCTTTTAAATATGTCTTTTAATTCCAATCGAAATTCACTTTTCCTATTCTTTCTAAATCAACAGATTTTTTTTTCAAATCGAGAATAAAAATGAAACCATGAGAATAAAATAACTAATACTTAGACAGATTCTCAAGTGAGTTTTGATTATTATTAAAATAACTGTTTTCGATGTTACGAGCGCCACCTCTTAGGTTTACTAAGAACTTATTGAATAACATTCATATAAGATAATACTTTTAATATATCTAGTACACCGCGAAATAGTGAAATTCTTTTTTTTTACTTCAGCAACAGACAAGTCTGTAAAAGAAATCAGAAGATAATTTATTTCAAACATTCAAGTTTTATTTCGTCTCAATTTATGATATGAAGTAAAGTTTTTCAGCTTTTCAAATTTCTCACATTTTCTTTTTGTCACTTATTGCTTGATTTTCATTTCTTAATTTACTTTCTTTCTGTATAAAAATTATTTCCATAAAACAAAGTTACATTATTTGTTTGCTGCAGTTCTGTAAAAAACAATCATAAAATCAGTTAACTTTTTTTTTTTACTAAAATGATCCTCATAATATAAAAATGTATAAATCAATCCTAAAAGTAAGCAATCACATTTATGTCACTACATTATTTAATATAAAAGAAATAATAACATATTCATACATAAAACTTGATTATGACAATTTCAATCCCAATTGTATACTTAAGTTCATAACTTCTATGAGTTAAAATAAAAAGCTACTGAAACGTAAATCAATAAATCTACAAAACATCTTTTGCAAAGATTGGATGAACATGTCCTATTAAACTGCCTTCCCGATTATTTGACGAAATAAAAAAAAAAGATCAAAGCAAGTTTCTTGCTTTGAATGATTCTTGAATGAATTTAGCTGCATGCTAAAAATTGAAAGCAATGCTTGTATACCTCTTATGCAAATACCCAAAATGCATTAATATAATTAGAATAAACACACACATTTCTTACTTAAAAATTTGTGCAAAGACATATTTACTTTATATATATATATATATATATATATATATATATATA
>BMAW01094484.1:34391-72706 GCA_019974015.1 Nephila pilipes
AATAATAAACAAAAGCAACAAATTTTTAAAGTAACAAATAATGAAAAAAAATTAATGACTTGACCGTGATTGTTTTTTAATGCAAAGTATTTTTACGTCTGCAATAATTTCTGAAATCATCAACCTAATCACTTCTTCAGCATCCGATCTGTTTCTGTATTTTGTTTTTGTCGCAACGTACAAAGAGAAAGATTTTTCGCATATATAGGTTGAAACATATGATATTAGATGTTTCACAATTCTTACGGCAATTTCATGATATTCTTTTCTATTGTTAATCAAAAAATACATAATATCACTTAACTAAATTTTATTTTCAATTGAGTGTATATCAATTTGATATATCAATCAAACTGATATACACTCAATTATTTCTTTTGTTGGGAGTTTGGAGGTTTTCTTCTTTTATTGGGTTTAGTTTAGTTTTTTCTTATTAACGTCGCACTAGAAGCAACACGAGGGCTATTGGCAATGGACCTCGTAATTTTGAACTTCGATCAAGTGCAGAGGACGACACTTGAGCTGGTACCCCCTCTCCTAACTTCCACACCACACCAACTTCTTTTATTGGGAGTTCAGTGAATTAAAAGTCTTAAAAAGATTTTGGATCCAAGATAATTTTTTATTTTGAACAGGATTCAAAAAATGTTTTTTGCAGATCTGATATATGTTTGACCAAACTAATTTTTACATTTTTATCGGGATCAGCGTTACCGTCCACTAAAATATTATGCAAATTACTAAAGCATTTAATATTATCTTTCAAAATAAATTCTGTTCAAAATTTCAATTTTAAAACAGTGGCGCCAATTTTACTTCATACCTTGAAAATAATGAATAAGTGTGCATTCTTCACCTGATCCAAAAAATGCCTAAATATGTGACCTAATGCGTCTCGATTACTGTATTTGAAGCACGTGACTTTTACGAAATTTAAGATTTTATTTTATCCTTAAAATATTTATTGATATTTATTTTTACAAGCAAACTGCTTCTGAGAATTCAATCTTCTATAAAAATTAAACTTTTTTGACAATTCTGGCGCTTTGATTAAGCAAATAGTGCTTGATAGCAAATACTAATCATTAATTTTTTTCAAAACATACAAACAATTTTGCATTTTCTTGGTCTCGTATTCAATAATGAATATAGGGTGCTTTTTCCCGGTTAAAATCGTAATATTAAAATTAAAAAAAAAAGTTTTTAAAAATTACAGAAAAAGAATTTTTCTATTGTTTGAAGCAAACAAATATTTTTCAACTATGAACCCCCCAATTTTTATCAAGCTATATTTTTTTATTCTTCATTTGTTGGAACGCTTTTATTGAAACTCAATAGATTGGGCGAACATCTTCCAAGTTCTGATCTGTGAATAATCTGAACCCCATTCCTGCTTGCTTGTAGCCTGCCGTACAAGATTTCCCCTAGGCAACGAAATCGCTTATGTAAGCGTCGGATCTAAGCAATTAAAATGCCCAACCCAAGGGGTTGTGTCGACCACCCGCGTCATAAAAGTGGGGAGGAACAGGAGGCTCTTGCATTTTCGAAGAATTTGTGAATGGAAAGGGAAAACTTTTCGGGACCTTTAGCTGTGCCTAAGTAGATCGCTTTCGGTATAGCTTTACACAAAAAAGTAAAACGCTCGGAGGGTTAATAAAGTATCCAAGTACATAGCTACGAAGATATGTTTTGAATTAATCCAAATTTTCCCTACAAATGCACATTTTGTAATCTATGGGGCTACAAATGTAGAAAAACACCCATGAAATGTCCTTATGATGTGTATATTTACTGTCAAATGGGAATTTTATACAAATATAAGCACAAGTTAAGACATTTTTGCAAAATAGAGTAATTTAAAGAAAATAAATATATTGATATTTTAGAAAATTAATAATACAGAAATGTAATATTATCTAGAGAATATACTATTATTTTAAAAATACCAGAATGTCTCTTTCGTTGGAAGTTATGGTTTTTCGAACTCTGAAAACTGAAATTCTCCTTAAAAGTCATTTGTAATTTTCCATTCATTGAAATATAATTTTTTTTCTTCTATCTATCAAATCTCAAGAATAATCTGTTCTAAGAATAAATGTGTTTGAAAAACATGTAAATAAAACTTTAGGTTCATTGATACGTAACATTTTGAGATATTCTGTTTTGAATTAATGATAAACATAAGAAACAAACTCATTTTATAGCCTTTCCGGTCCGAGAAATTCCTGATCAAGTAATATTAAAACTGCTGTAACTCAGTTTCCAAATAATATAGAAACAAATTTCAAACAGACTTTTAAAAATAAAATACTGAGTTTTGACACGAAAGCAAAAAACTGCAATATTTTGACCCAAAATTGTGCTTTGAAGCTGTCGTATACTGTCATCTGAACTCATAATTCCAAATGAAATATTGCTTCCTATATTTCAAATATTATGGGAGAAGTACTGTTAGGTTAAACTGATTGCAGTTTTGACAATATCGGGTAATTAATAATTCATTGTGAGTTTACCTTAAGTATTAATTCTAAACGTGAGAAATATCATTTCTAAAAATAAAATATCTGAAAGGAGAAATATTTGTATGAACTCATATTCATATTTATTTTTTTCAGTTGTCACCGGTTATTCACAAATTCTGGCCATTTAGGATAAATTTATACAATTCCATTGCAATAATGTCCACCTATAGATCTAGAACTAGATTACCGAAAATAAATTCTTAATGATAGATGAGCTAAAAGTGTTTACTTAAAAGTAAAATTATATTTGGAAGTGCTAGTATAATTTTGAAGTATTAGTTCAATCAAATTATAAAATTAATTTAATTATAAATTGAAAATTTAAAAAGGTAAAATATTAGGTCATTCCCATGCCTTGTAAATTTCTCCCAAAATTTAAAAAGAAATATTGTTTAAAAAATATTTTGAATTGGTTTTAAAAGGCGAATAAAACAAAATGTTATTTTGTAGAGAAAGTAATACAATAATACTTTCATAATCCAGGCACGTAGAAATTATTTTCTGTGTTTATTTCTTTAAATAAACTAAAAAAAAAATTGAAACATATAGCGGCAAATGAAACAAAATGAGAAGGAATATTTTTTGCTGCGATAAATTTATTTTATATGAAAAATAAAATTTTACTATTTTAATATGGTTAAATCAGTAATTTTCCTAAAAAAAATAATTTAAATATAAATTATTAACATTCACAATTTGCTATAAGTATTATATTTTTATGTGCCATTCTTTTATTTAAAATAAATTAACTATTCCAGCAATTAAGAAACGAATTAAAAGAAAGAGAAATATCAACGTTTTTGAATAATATATTTATTACTTTTTGACTCATTTCATTACTTGAATTAACAGAAATATAAAGATAATTATGAGCCATTATGTATTGTATCGATTTTAACTTTTATATTGTCCAAAAAAATGTTTAATACATTCTCTAAGCATTCAAAATCTGAAATACTGAGCAGAACATAATATGAATGAAATAGCGATACTTTGCCGAACATCTTATTTTAAGAAGTGGTATTGTTTTTAGAGTAATGTGCGGAATGTTTTGGGATGAAAATGGCGCCAAAATATGTAATTTGTTTCCATAACATCAACAACTAAATATTTAGACATTTAGTTAATTTAAAGATGTGATAGAGCAGAGCTAAGTTCATTTCTAAAATATTTATTACTAAATAATTTTCAACAATTAATTGTGTTCTTGTATAATTAAAATATCAATAGAAATTCAAGTAAAGGTACGAAAGTAGTCAAATTTAAATTTAACAAAATCTTAGAATATTTGGTGGAAAAGAATTCATCTTTCCTTCTTGTCAAAAGTTTTTTACACTTAAATATATATTTTTCATGCTGAGGAAAATAAGTACAAAGGATTGTAATATTGTTATGCATTATTTTATATGGGCTTCCTGAAGGACACTTAATGTTAAGATCAGATTTCCCCGTAGGTGTTTTTCAATCCTGTGGAGGGGAGAATGTTTGTGATCTAGGAATCTCGGTGGCTATTTCGATTCCTTTACCAGTGGGTCCGAAGGAAAGTTAATCGGCCTCTTTTTGCTGCGCTGTTACCAACCAGACAAAGAGAGAGGTCAGGTTGGTTATTAAGGCGTTTTAACTTCTGGCGATGTTGTTGAAAAGAGCCGCTGCATACTCTCCCTTCAGTATCATTATGATGATACGAAAAGAAATATGTTAACTGATATTTGTTGATAAAGTTCCTATTCCAGCCATTACTGCAATTAATATTCATCCCCTCCCTGTTGAATTGAGTTTTGTTTGGAACAGTTTCCATTTGATGTCATCAGCAGTCTCTAGTTGAGAGATAAGTCTCGTTGACATGAACGCCGTTTTTGATATCATAGTTGAGATTTATGTGTGGTTGTCTTAGACTCACAGAGGCAATTGTTTTGGTTCGGAGGTATATGCAACTAATAGTGTTTTTGTGTTGTGTTGTCATTTAGTGTTCAAGTTATGGCTAATCACTTCGGCGGGTGATGTATTGGGTCCCGATAAAAATTGACCAGTCGTCTATCTTAGTTTAGTAATTAAGGTGTTTTAACTTTTGGTATTGTTGTTGAAGCGAGCTCCTGCATACTAAAAATCTCCGTATTTATTAAGTTATGCTTGTAGAATATTCAAATAACTTTAAATTTTCGGTAGCTTAAAATAGATTTTTTTTTGTTGTTTTTTGGATTTTTCCGTCAGTTTTAAGAACGTTTTCTTTTTATACGTCAAATACATTTTATTCTTCTATGCATTAATTACTTCTTAAGAGGACTTTAAAAGCACATATGAGTACCGAATTATTTTTTTGATCATTCAGCTTTTCTACTCGTAGCTGAAGCATCTAATTAAAGTTATAGGGAAGCTAAAAGTCCCATCATAATTTAAAATCTGAGCAACTTATGTGAAAGTTCTTTTGTTTGCTTGCATAACTTGAAAATTAAGGCTTTGAATTAATTTTAATGGTGGAACTTTATGAAATACAACAATGCAACGTTTTAATATTACCATTATCACTATGCAGGTATTAGAGAGAGTGACCCAAAGGTTACAGAACTGGAGATGGTCTCGGCTTGAAGGGACTTCTTAGGCACAGATAGACTATGACTAAATAAACTATGTAGTTAAAGGTTTGATTAGTCTTCCACAGAAAGTATACGTGCGAAATGATCGTTTAAGAAAGTTTCCTTCTAGGCCTAAGATATTGGTGTAGGTTAAACATTTCTAGACACAGCAATCAGTCAAACATACTCCTTGAACTTTAAGACATGGACTGTTCAGTGTCGATGGCTTATAAGAATGTTTTTCTGAAGGCTCCAACATCAACTCGAAGCCATTCTCTAGAACTTGGAATCTGTCCCACGGCTTTGAGACGCTTATGGCAAAGCTTAAAACTTTTCTGTACAAAATAAAATTCATACAGAAGCGAAAAAAGAATTAACATCAGGAACAAGTGAGTTATTTTACCCGCATTCAACTAATAGCTACAAAAGATTTTAACTTCCGTCACTATCTAATCAGGGGGCGGAACATATGCTCCATTCAACGGCTTCGTGAACTGACAAAATAGAACGATTTCTGAAAGGGCAAATCAACCATTGATCTGTCAACGTGAGATTTTTTACTTTTAGCGTAATGGGGTTTAGTGCGATATAACATCTTGAAGCATAATCGATCCTTATTTCGTTGAGGGAGACAACGATATATCAGCATTTGCACAGATGAGAGATACCACGAAATTGTGACTTATTTTCATCTGTCAGCTAAGGAGAGTGTAACGCCAAGGGAATAGCTCCTCTTCTTCGCACGATTAATTACTGATTATCAAATCAAAGCAAACGATTAATTTCTGAATATAGAGTCAAAGAAACACGATTAATTATAAATTAATAATGGGAAAAATGGAAGTATTTCCAAGGCATTACACTCTCCGTCGCTGGGACATCAAAATTAGATACCATTTCGAGGCATTTTTCATCTGTAGCATCTGCTATTTCGCTCTCTCCCTCAAAGATATAAGGATGTTCATCTTGTTAGACCACACTAAAACCCTTTACTTTAAAATATTGACGACTCATGTTAAAAGATTATTGGCTGATTTATCTTTCCAGAAAATCTTATGATTTGTCACTTCCCGACTAATGACCGAGTCTAATAAAGTAAATTAAGGTAGTGAGCTTTTATATGTCTTAAAGTAATCAGAACACTCGCGATGTTCCATATAAATCTCATATATAAGTCCTACACAAATATGAATACATCAATTAAAATTGTAACTAGGTATACAACTGATACAGAGAAATCATATCTAAATTCATTGCAGCACTTTAAAATGGAGGATTGATTCATTAAGTCCCTGTAGATCCTCATTAGCTTTGATCCTACGCCCCTTTAATTATAATAGGTAAGGTTCTGATGTACTCTTTGATAAGTTTCACTAATTCTTCTCTACCACTACTTCTCGTATAAAATACCTGGGATCATAGTATCCTTGTGGCCATGGCTGTGGACTCGAGGTGGGCTTTATTTTCGTTCAGTGGTCGGTTGGAGCCCTGATGCCACCAAAGATCTTCTGCATAGCGGAGCTGATGTCTTAAATATGTCAAGGTCCTATGTCCTCTCGTTGACGTGGTTTGGAAATTTGGAGAGGAAGATGCCGGCTCAGGGTCCTGGTTAGTTGACCAAGACTCAAAATTACAAGGTCCATCGCAAAAAGTCCTAGTGTTTCCCTTAAGCGCGGTAGTAATAATCACTGATTCAATTGGCGCTGCATATCCTAAATTAGCTTTCAAGTTATAGTCTGATTTGCTTTAAGCTACTTCATTTTCTCATTCACTATATGTTATATATTAAGCATAACATATCATACCTTCAGACATCGGGGATGATACATGTTAAATCATATCATGATTCCAAGTCCTTACATTGGTGTGGTATGGAAGAAGGTACAACCTCAGGTTTTGTCCTCGTCATTTGACCGAGACTTGTTAAAAATTACGAGATGCCTTGCCAATATCACTCATCTTGCTTCTCTCATTTCATCATGGATGCCATGGTAGCCTTGTAGACATAGTAGTGGAATCGCATCGAAAATGTTTCGTAGGTTCGGTCCTCGATACCTTCAAAAAAAACCTATGTATCTGGGGCTGATCCACATTAAAGTTAGAACTTCTCGCGTTGCTAGAGTATGGAAGTTAGGAAAGGAGGTGTCAGGTCAGGTGTCGTCCACGTCACTTAACCGAGGTTCCAAATTAAGAGGTACGTCCCCAATAGCCCTCATGTTACTTTTAGTGCGACGTTAATAAAACCAAACTAAACTCATTTAATATTGACATGCGACATTTTGTTTTAATTTACTTATAAGATCGCCTGTGTATAAATGTGAAGATAAAGTTAAACAGTTATATATGTACCAAAATTATTATATGTATAATTATTAAAACTTGAAAGGACATTATTGGTTAGAAGACTCAAGTACAGTAAAAAACTTAATTAGTCATTTATAAAAATATTTTGATTATAATTGAACTTTTTTCGGATATCCTATTTCTAATCATAACAGAGAGTATATAAAGACATATATATGTATATATATATAGGTGAGATATATATATATACACTTCTGCATTGTCACTCACTGATGTGTTGTTTTAAGCTATGAAGATCGAAAGTATAGTATTTTGGATAAGCGTTTAGTATTAATAAATAGCGTGCATTCATGTGCTTTTTTCTGCATGTATTTGTGTTTTTAAATTTTTTTAATGTGGTAAATATCTATTGATTTGAGTCAATTATCAGGAAATGAGAGAGTGAGCGTACGGTTTATTGGCGCATGAGCCGGATGTGGCATGCTGCGCCAAACAAGATTTAAGTATGGTCTAGACGTGCAGAAATTGAAAAGAAGCCAAAAATTGGTTGACAAGAGGGTTGAAAATAGAGAAGGATCGCTAGGGTAGACCGGGGAAGCGTCACCCGTGTTTACCAAAGACAGTAAAAACCATTAGAAAGTAAAAGATCATTAAGATGCAATTGTCAGAAAGAAATGTTCAGTGTTTTCGCTAATATATATAAGTACCTCACACAAACCCAATTTTTATGAAAGCATTTGAAAATAGGTAATTTCTCTCTCTATATATATATATTTAAATATTTAGGTTATGAAATGCTTTCTATAAAGGAAGCCATAAAAATAAATAAATGTAATATTATACTTGAACATTCAAGTCAATTACAAAGTATTTAATATTCATTTATGAATAATAATTAGGATTTGGAATTATAAATAAATGTTTTTTAACTCTTGTTTTCATTCATGACTCTTGTGTATGTTTTCATTCTCGTACGCGTGTTCAATATTCCATTGTATACTATATCAACTACTAGTGACTAAAAGAAGAAATGAAATGTATTTTTTTATAATCAAATATCTCTTAAGTGTTTATTTGTTTTAGATGGAATTCCTTTTTTGCATTGAAATTTGGTGAGTCTTCTAAGTTCCTTAGTTTCTAATGTAATTGTCACGTTGCTCTTCTGCAAAAACTGCTAGGAGGCTTCTGTTACTTCTTCAACAATGCAACTTACTGATCGGGTGGAAAAAGTAATTATGAATATTTTCCACATGCTTGTGCGCGTCTTAACTATTTCATTTAGCTCAACTTTATTTATATTTGAAATTGTTATATTGGCAGCGTTGCGGTGGTTGATTGCCAGCCATTGCAATCGATGCAATTTGAAGTCATAAAATTGATTTTTTGGGGGTATAAATAGTCTTGCATTACTAACATTAATATGCTTTCTTGTGTTCTAGAGTAAGGAAACGGATTCTTTTCGTTTGATTGAACAACATTCCTAAACGGCTGATTCTGTGATGGGTTATGAAAGTATTTGCTTGTAAACTGGAACGAAAAATAATTCTTAAATTATCCTCTTATGTTTTCCTTACATTGAATTACCTTCAAAAAGTTTCAGTTATGCAATTGCCAAAATCGTCGATACTTTTAAATGTAAATATTTGTCCATTGTTTGACAACATGAATTTCAGCATTGGCCAGAAATATCTGTGGGACATCAGTCATGCGGCTATATCTGGGTCTTTTTCAATAGTTCTTAAAAATTGGAAAATTCCTCGCATGAAAAATGGTTTTCTTAGCAAACATTGTGTTTCATTTGTATATTTCTATTAAATGGCCCAACCAACAACTTTGGAAGTTATCTTAATCTAATGTAAGAGTATATTCTCTGTCTAGGATAAAAATATAATATTCATCTCCTTAACATCTGTATCCGGGAACCTTTTTAAAAATATTCAACATAGCTACTGTGAAGAGGATTTGTAAAGGATAAATTAACTTTACAATGTCTTCAGGAGCAATCCTAAACAAGTGGTGTCAGTAAACAATATCAATCCGTTTGCTTGTTCGAACTAAATATGTGTTTGCTCTGATATACATTATAAACGAATTAAATGAAATTTTGCAAACTGAAAAGAAAGAAGCATTAACCCCTAAATTAAGATGCATTTAGAAACCCGCATAAGATGGATGATGATGCAGAAGCCAACATGGGAAATCCATATATTATCTTCAATTTAGAATTTATGTACTATTTATGTTGTAGAGTTTCAATGATATAAGCTAGAAAAGTACTAAACACTAATATTGGATATGTAAATTGCTTCTCTTTCATGAGAGATGAGAATTTCAATTTCAGGTATAAGCTATAGGTCAAAATATTCTCTCTGCATCGACGCAATGATGTAAAAAGAAATTACTTTTACATATGTAGAACAAAAGCAATTTAGATTTAGAATACGTAGACATTGGAAACTAATGCACATATTTCAAGTCCTGAATGCCCTTATTATTGATTCCAACCTCTGTTGAAGCTATTTTTAACTATTATGAATAATGAGAAAACATTCTCGAAGCAAAATATTTCATCATCATGGAATTTTGAAACTCAATCTCGCTGTAATATAAGTTCTACAAATTGGTAATAAATATCAACAATATTCAAACAGTTCTGTCTGGAAATATTTGGAAAAAAAGACTTTAACTATTAATATTCTTTTTTTAAAATTGTTTTAAAGCTTTGATTCCAGATTTCTGTTATTGTAACTTAAAATATGAATCTTTTCTTTACATTTTTTTTAAATGAGTTCTTAAAATAAATGCTTTTCCACTTAGGCATTACCATTTATTATTCAGGTTGTGTTGAAATCTATTTGACTCAAAATTTCTCTATCACATATTCAAAATAATAATAAAATATCCCTGTTGAATTCCTTGACTTTTTTGTGAAGGCTATTTGTAATGATCTTCTAAAATGCGTTTTGTTTATTCATACATTATGCACGTATTTCGTAAAACTATACAAATTGGTCCCAAAGTAGTATTCTTTCTTTTGAGGGAAATTTATCCAGTTCATGTGATAAGGGATAACCAATAAGATGAAATGGGACTTTGGGCCAAATTATTTTTCGCGATTACATTTTTGTTGGAATTTCATAAAATTGCCCGTACAGGTAAGAGGTTTAATGAAAGATAATGTTAATATTTAATTAAACTATATATATGGATCAAAGATATTTGAATAGTGTTGAAATGCCTAAATCTTTCGAACATTTAATGGAAGAAGCCTCTAGTAATGAAAATAATACAAATGAGGAATGTGATGGTGAGGTTGCAGATTTTGTTATAACTAGTATTTACATTGTCCATAATGTTGTTTATATGATGTTCTGATTTTCTAATCCAAAGTTCAAAATGTAAAATAGTTATTACGTAGGTATTCTCTTTTTGACCATCTGAACTTTACCAATTTTATAAAACAAATTTATATGTAATTAGGTTTTCATTGTCAAGAATATCAGACGTGTAAAGTTCCTTGATAAGTGAGAGACTTAGTTAAAATGCTCCTTTATAACTAAAAGTCTTGACGGAACAGTTTCTGTATAATTATGATATATACTTAATAGAAATTTTCCTTTATAACTAAGAGACGGTGTTGAATAATAATCCCTCTAAACCCAGAAATTTTTACCCAAGTTTTAAAAGGCTATATTACTTGATACTTACATTCGTTTTCTCTGTATGTCTTTTTTTTGGTTCCAAATGTCTCTTGATAACTGAAAAATGAAAAAAATTACTATCCACGTGGAGATGGGGTTGTAGAAAAGAGATGTCAATGCCTCTTAAAACTTTCATCTCTTCCTAATAATGAAAGAACATCATTAAAGACACATCTTCATTATGACGATGAAATGAATGCTTCTATTAGAGCCTGGTATCAACAACACCCAACTTAATTCTTCTCTAGCAAGATTTCCCTACTAGTTACGCGTTTGTACAAGAACGTGGAAATGAATGAAGGTCTTGAAACATGAATGTCTCAATAAAGAGGATTTATGTAGCCATCAAACAAGATTTGTGAAATTCAAGTAGCAAATAAAGAAAGTTATGACCATGCAGGTTTTACTTTTCTTCGCGTCTCATATAAATTCATTTCCACAATTGAATTTGAAAATAGACTTCATGACTAATATAGTAAGCTATAAGATTTATGCAAAATAATAAGAGACTACAGTCATTGTTACAGCTTTAGTAGAACTGATGTGTTTAAATGCACTTTTAAAGTTATATAAAATATCTATGAAGAGTTTAAATGACAGAGCAAATGACAAAAACGTAATTCGTGCCATAATTATGCCTTTTCTAATTTGAATTATTCACTTTGGTAATAAATCTATTTAACAAGAGTGACAAAATTTAATTAAACTTGCTGTTCTTAATGAAATCTGGAATTGGTAGTTAAAGAGATAGAGAGAGGGAAAGTTTTATAGAATTACATTACCACAAAGAAAATTTTAAAGTAAAGGAAAAATAACCTTTTCCTTCCAAAATATTTGTCTCTTCACAAATACTATTTGTTTTATAAATAATCAAAATCTGATCTGTATCTGAAGGATAGTGTAATGCTAGAAATTTATTTTAGAAGGGAACAGAGATCAAAAACGCAGAACATACCAATACATACAAGTAGTGAGCAGTCTTACCTCATGAACCGCTGGGTACAAAATAATGTTACTTGTGATTAATTCTATTTCCTATAGCCTGGGACAACTTCTTTTAAAAATAATTACTATACTAAACCCCATGAGAAAAGAAAGACAAATAACCAAAACAAAAGGTAAATAAAGAGCCACACGCATGGCTTATGTTTCTACTTTTAGGATAATGTAATTGACGTTAATTACATTACAAGAAAAGAACTTATTTCTAATGAGAGCACTGAATCATTATAAGTCAATCGGTAACGTAATGCATAGAAAGTCACAAATGATATTACATTATAATGTCAGTAATAGAGTTTTGGATACCTATGAGCATCCGTTAAATACCAACATTTGTAAAAAAAAAGCAATCACTTGCTCCTTATTTTGCTTTAGATTATATTAAAGAGTTTTACTCATAATGTAAAAATTCTGTAAACGTTTATTATGATACAAATTGTAATTAAAATTAATACGTTATATTTTACGTAGTGACTCAAGAGCTATTTACAACATATGTAAAAGTCTGAAAATTGTAAACGGTACAATTATTTAAATAAACATTGACAGGTTAAATTCTCAGAACAATAATTAAACCAAACAATGATCAAACATTATACATAAGACTACACAATTAAACACAAGAAAATTGCAATTAAATTACATTCTAATATTATACAACACTTAAGCCTTACTTACACCACCCCTTAAGTCCTAATAAAGTCCCCTGTAGACAATATCGTGATGTAGTTATATATAGTGTAGGCAATATTCAATGTCACAGGAAACGAAAACTCCATACGGAATATTATGTAAATCAGATAGCCTATAAATATTAAGAAATTAAAAGTCTCATAATCTGCATAATTTTTTTGGCTTTATTATGCTTACACTTCAGCAACGGAAATACATCATATTAGAAATTCCAGGTGATATAGAAAATTGAAGATATATTTCCGATATATTTTTTGGAAATATATCTTAACCCGGCAGTTGCAACGTTGGTAAATTTAGATATACTGATATTTAGGAAGATATCTAAAAACTAAATAAATTAACATTTTTATATATCAATGATTTTGTGACGCGTAACAATGAAATAGCCGGATTAGTGACTTAAAATTAGTTTATTTTTAAGTTTAACATATTAAAGCATTATCTCCATAAATGTATAACTATCCTTGATCCCTACACCACTATAGGGGAATTTTCTACTGCTGAAAACAGTGTTAAGACAAATTTCACATTGGGGATAAGAAAAATGTCACTTAGCGCCAGATCAAGAGAATAATGCGGATAGTCCAACATTGGGATGCTATACTTCATTAGAAACGTCTAGACAGACAATACAGTGCGAGTCAGCGATATCCTAATGAAGAACATATTACTATTTTCCCACAAAAGAAATAACTTTTTTTATTCGTTCATGGAGAGTAATAAGAACCTCAAGATAGAATGCTGATCAAACGACTGACCTTCAGGAACCCAGTTTATGTACACATTCCAATTTTTTTCAATATTTTTTTCTGTGCTGACGTGAAAAGGTGTCGTTGACCTGTTTTATCTCGAACGTCTTCTCAACCATCTTTAAAGCGCATGAATCATTGAACTTGCGGACGTGATAAGCACTCATTACCATAAAATTTCTTCTCTTAAAAAGAGGAATTCCAGTTGTGGATTTTGAAACTTGGGCGACATTTATTCCTTGCTCTTTCAAAATACTCTACACTTTTCCGTTAAAGCAACCAACAAAAAAATTACGAACGAAAGATACGTTCAGACTAATTGCACTATAGACAAAGGCGAGACAGCAATCGAAGTAGGAGACTTCAAGTTGCGCTGCTGTCGGTCGTACGACTCTGGGGCTTGCGTTTTTCGTCGGTAATATCATCAGTCCGGTTATTTATCGTCGGAAATCGTACTCAAAATTCATCCCATTTATCTTTGAGCTACTAGAATACTGATAATATTGCTTATCAGAATTTTAAACTATTTACGAGAGTTCTTTTCTTCCCGATAATACTTCTGTGCTTTTCATGAAAATGCATTTGCAATTCAAC
The DNA here is from genome assembly GCA_019974015.1 of Nephila pilipes. Lineage (NCBI taxonomy): Eukaryota > Metazoa > Arthropoda > Arachnida > Araneae > Nephilidae > Nephila > Nephila pilipes. The sequence goes on from BMAW01094484.1 coordinate 48,533, forward strand.
ACAAATAATACATTTGCAATTGCACTATAAAAAAAAAATAAGTTACGAATAAACGAGACCTGTTTCTTAATTAAACACCTTTCTTATATAGGATGGGTGCAACGACACCGTTGTCATTCTACATATGTGCGTCGTGTACCTATATCTGTTGCAAGTTCCAAGACGCCACTGCGGAAGCATCTTTTCGTGTTCATATTTTTTGTGCGTATTTAACATGCTTCAGACGACTGAAAATCTTACCGGTCGTAAAATATACAGCTGCTCGTTTTTTCCTAGTAAAATACTTGAGTATTCGTTTTGTTATTCGTTTTTTCCTAGTAAAATACTTGAGTATTCGTTTTGTAATTCGTTTTTTCCTTGTAAAATACTTGAGTATTCGTTTTGTAATTCGTTTTTTCCAAGAAAATACTTGAATATTCGTTTTGTAATTCGTTTTTTGCACAAGTAATACTTATTTATTAATCACCAGTAGATTAAAATGGGAAGAATAACTATGACCGATGGAACTGTAGGAAAATGGTTGAAAACATTTAAAGATGGCAGCACTAATTCTCATGATGGGGAACATAGAAGGCGATCGTATGTTATTACTAAAGACTTTGTGCAGAAAGTTGAAGGGAGAGCCTAAAAATACGGACATTTTACGATTTCTTCTTCATGTGATGTTTTCAGAAGTTTCGATAAATCTGTTTTTTTGTTAGTAGTTGGCTGATTAGTCGGCAAATTCTTATCAGGATGGTATTCATTAGCTGTTTGTACGATATTAATAGCGGCTTAATATTAATGGTAAACAAATTAAAGTGCATACATTTTTTAGAAATTAAAACAGTAGAAATTTACACTAATTTCTTATATAACGAAATGGTGTTTACTTACAAATAGGCCTCGTAGTATAACTTCCATTTAGTAAAAATAAAAAAATCATTGATTGTATTATATTCACCGATTGTTGCCTCAAAGTATTGCGATTTATCTTTTTTACTTCTATAAACTAACAAGAAAGTAAATTTATCTCCCCTTTTCTTCATTCTGCAAAATTTTTTGTAGCTCATATTTTATTTGCAGAAAAAACGTTCACTTAGATTTACTAAATAAAAATGAGCAGAAAAGAAATTATACAGTCTATAAGAAGGGACACATTTACGTTCAATTCAAACAGAATTTCTACTGAGATAAACATTTTTAAAAATTTACAAAATGATATACGAATGAAGCCTCTTATTTTTGAAGCAATGTTCACTTTATCTTCACAATTATTTGCCTTTTTTAAAAAATAAATGAAGAAATTGAAAAACAAAAATTAAATTACATAAGAAATATACAAGAGAAATCTTTAGTCAACAAGAGTTTGCAACATCTTCAAAGGAAAACGAATATAACATTAATGTGGAGTAGAAATGTTATAAAAATACATTTTTCGGATGATAAAAACTTATTAAATTAGTTCCAAAACAAGATTTACTCTTTCAAATATTTTTTTTTGTTTTCCGACTGCCATCCCGTAGGATTCAAGAACAAAAAAAGATAAAAAAAAATAATGCATAAAAAATAAAATTAAGAGAGAGAGAGAGAGAGTTCTTAACTTCAAAAGAAAAAAATAATTTTTTCTTCTCTTAAAGCACTTAAAAAAGTTTTCTCTTCCCAAATATTCATATATGTAAAGCCTAATTTTTAAATTTCATATTTTCTGTAAGGAAATAGACAATTAGTAGAACAATTCGTGTACTCATTTACTTCCAAGCGATTAAATGATAGTGAGATTAGAATTGTATCAAGCATATTATTACGAACATGAAATTATGCTTCTTTGCAACGCCTTTCTTATTAACACTTTCGGGTCGAACGTGCCGTATACGCATCACTTGCGATCATCGCTCACGGCGGAAAATACCAAATATGCAACACTCGAGAATGATCTCAGGGGTCGAATGATGCTTACTCGCATTTTAAGGTGGAATGTTTCCTAAATATCTTTAGATGGTGCCCTGTGGCCATTACTTTGGAACAATAGTAGTTTTAAGATATTGACCTTGAATTTCATCACAGTGTGTCTTAATTCAGTACTTTGCTCATCTTCTTCTGTGGGGGGAGAAAGGAAAGTGTAATGTAAACAAACTGAACTCGGCTCTTTAAACTTCCATGTGTTTCTAGTTGTTCGCTGAAAGTTTTTTTAATGGTTTTTGCTAAGTATTTTCCCCCCTTTCTTTCTTTTTAGAGCTATATCGTTAGTACTGTTTGACTTTGTGTTCCTTTTGGATATATTTCGCTTACTTCCCTTTTTATTTTGGAAGGCCTTGACTTCTATGAATTGAATAATTGCAAGAAAGCTTTGTTTATCAGAAGAATAAACACATGATCGATGATCCAATTAATGACGAGAGTCCAATTAATTTTCTAAAAAGTTTGAAAAAAATTTTTCTAGAGATTCTGATGCGAACATTTTGTCAGACAGACAAAACAGGAATTTGAGCTTTTTTGCACTTCAAGAATTGCCACTTTCAGTCCTCACATTAAGTTTTGCACTCCTTATATATAGTTTTTGTTGTATTTTTTTTATTATTAATTTTAAAATTTATTGATATTTTCGACATTAAAACTTCGAAATAGTTTCAATACCATTTCTGAAAATTATTCCAAAGTAAGTACTTCTTTATATACATTTTTCTATAAATTAAATTAAAAAGATTACTAAAAAGGCTAATTTTAAAATATGTAACAGCTTAATCTATGATTTAAAATGTTTCAAAAATTATAACATTAAGACGAAAACCTTTTTTTGTGATTTTTTTTTCTAAAGTTAGGCTTAGTGACGCATTACTCCGGCCTGTATGACAGTCCCTTTCGATTCTCCTCCGTCTCCGGGGAACGTCCTACGACATAGCGTGCCATCCCAAAAGGGTTTCGGAAAATAGACATTTAAGGAGATTGAAGGAATTTGCAAAGGAAAGTTTAAGCAATCATCCCATTACCCGGATGACAGTTTTTGTGACTTGGTGAGAAACTTAGTGACTTTGACGACAATACGAAAGTTCATGAGTGTGCCGGACCCTAGGCGAAATATTGATTGAAGGAAAGTTACAGATTTTTCGTGAATTTTCGTGTAATGTCATGCCAGGCCGGATCAACGGCAAAAGCCTGAAACAGTGGAGTCAGTCTTATATAATAGACTGGAGACCATTAACCATTGAAAGTAGAACTGCTGATAGCGTGGCAGGGTGAATTTGTGGAGAAGCAGTATGTGTATACAGGGAATCGTCAGAGCCTAGACCGGAAGTGAGGAGTATTACAATGCAGATTATTTCGTAGTGTGAACTGGAAAACTGGTGAGCTGAACGTTACTGATACAATTGCGACTGTCAATAAAAGTTCTGTTTTGTTTCTGTATCTGTGTCACTAATCTGTTCAAGTTCTGTGTTTTCTATTTGTCTTGTTCATGTCCAAGCTCCTGTTAATGCTACCTGCTTTGTCTTGTCCAGAATTTGTAAGGAAAAAATGTTATTTCCCAGTATCCTTTGTATTGAACTTGATTTCGATCTCCCATACTCAAAACATTTTGTAACAATATTTGTTCATGAATCAAACCTCCCTTTAAAATTATTCATGTAAATATGATCTTCAATTAATCGCTTGAAAGGACTCATAAGGTTTCGGTCCTTTCAAGAATATAAATATTGTATATTAATATTCTTGAAAATGTTCTATTGTATATTAATATTCTTGATTAATATATAAGTATTATAAATATTGATATTTATTTTTTTTTCTCTTAGAATAAATATAACTTAAAGATTTCACTCTCTTATTCTTTAAGCTTTTTCGAAGCCTTGAGAAATATACTTACCACCCACTTCACATCAATTTTCAATAGAGGATAGCGTGGGTTGAAGAAGATATTATCTTACAAATCTCTATAATGGAGTTCTTTTATAAATCTTTTACTTTTTCTGTAGTGCAACATAAACTGAAACAGAGAGAAATGATTTTTGTGTAGTTCTCAATGAGTGGTGGAAGACATACTTACTAAAAATGTTGTAACAAACAGAATTAATTTTATCTAATTAGCAAAATGAATTTATTTTCTTAAATCATTCTAGATTCCAAATTTCTTTTAATTTTCATTACAAGAAAAAAAATAGATCTATAATTGATTAAGTGGCTAATTACTTAGAGAAATTTACAAAACAAATCATGAATAGTGAATTTGGTTATCACAAATTATTCTTATATTTTTGAATAAATATATACAGACATTTTTTGTTAAGAATACACACATGAAAATAAAAATGAGATTATTGATGCATAATTGAGTTTTAATTTTAATTTTTTTTTATGTGTATCTCAAATTTAAAAAGAATTATATTATTTGAAATAAAATAAATTTTCGAATATCGTGTTGTGCATACACAGGGCGTTCACTCAAATTATTTCAGATGGAAAACGAAAATATTGAATTAACTAGAGGGAAGTAAACCGTTTTCTTTCCCATTGTTAAAATTTCGAGACAAAAGAAAACAGCCATCGTGCCGACATTTCTATGAAATCGAAAAGTCAACAAAATGGGATGAGAAAAAAAAAGTCTTGCTCAGAATATTTGAAAAAAAAAGAGGAAGATGAAATTTGTGTTTGTGCATAATTATGGAAGCAAGGGCTTTTGGCAAAATCCGAAAAAAGATGGTGGTGAAAAGTATAGAAAGATGCAACAGCCTGTGTGTGCTATTGTTTGAGAAGGAAACGCCAATTTTTCTCCTTTCTCTTCGTAGAACATATAGAAAGTATAAAAAAAGGTTCGTCCTTGTTAAAAACCAATCGATAGAATGCAAATTTATCAGAATGTTGAAAAGAAAAGAAAACAAAGTAAAAAAAAAGCTTCGGTTGACAATTTTCGAGCGAGACTGATACAACATCGAAATTGCTTTTGAAAAGTTGCAGATATTTTTGTATATAATTTCTGCACTTCTTCTTAAATCACCGTATGATACAACAGAAGATCAAAGCTGTTGTATTTCTTTCCACCTTCTATATTATAATACATGACTGTCATAAATTATTTTTATTTAACATTTTTTATACACTCCTGATTTTTAGATTTAAAGTTAGAAAAAAAAATTATAAGAACATTCAAATAAAAATGTTTAACATCGAAATTTAATCTGAATTTAAAATAGTTCTTGTGATTTTTTTTTAAAACTTAATTCTTTTTATTTAATATTTTGCTTTTCTTTATAATTTCATTCTTTCTTATAGGAATAAAGTAAAGGAATAGCACTTCTCCATAAATAAATACCATTTAAAAACGACCGATTAACCTACCTACGTTGTTGCAATATTTATAATAAATAAAATGTTACCTAATTGATAGTCTGATTGTTTTTATTACTGTAGAACTAAGAAGCAATATGAGGGCTATTGGCCAAGGACCTCATAAATTTGAACCTCGGTCATGAATGTTATAAGAAAAACAGCAAATTAAATTACCAATAGCTCTGTTTTTCACTTTAAAGAAATTATAAGAAATGTTCGTTTATTTTAATTTGTGTAGACATCTTTCTTAAACATGCATTTGTATGATAGAATACTTAGTGATAGACAATAGATAAAGTATTACTTTTATAAGAATTAAATGAGAGAGATTTGATTAATTTATATGGAGCCTTTTCCAATACAGGAACTATACTTTTAAATATGGATTTCTTATAACTAATACTATGCAGTTTCTGTACAATTAAGGGAAAGAATTCATTCACAATTAAGGAATATACAGAGAACATTTTGGCGAATTCATGAAATTTCATAAGAAACATTATCTTATGAATGTTAAATAAAAACATAATAAAGCAATGAAAATTGCTTTGCACTGATTTATACGAATATATTAGTGTTAAATTCTATAAAGCTTATTGTTACCTTTATAAATTTGGTAATATCATTAAACGCAAACATTATTCTGTCTTGAATGATTAACTTAAAATTTGTACAAGAAACTCATTTAGATGCAGTATACGCTCGAACGCTAAGCCCAGTTTTTTTTTTTCTAAATAGAATATGTGTAGCATTTAAGCCTAACGCCAAAAATAGACATGCGCGAAATTTAACATGAAATGCCTCAACTTCAAGAAACGCATAATAACGTCATTTTACGTCAGATGTATATTCAGTCAGTTCCATAAATTGGTTACTTATACAAATATCACTTTTTTATTTATTCCATGGCCATCCTGTCACATAACAATCAAAACAAACAAACTTCTTAAGTACAAATTTGAATGCGAATTTTTGACAACAAAAAGAATCACTGCTAAAGGTTATACGACAAAATTCAAAGACCATATATATGTTACAGTATATACCATATATACAGATTGGTATCACTTTGAATTTTTGGCAATGAGATTTTTCATGGCACATTTTATGCATGTGGATTGCCATGTTTCCGCATATATTAGTTTGAAGTGAAAAAAAATTGTTCTTTTTCTCCAGATTAAATTCAAACCAGTGTTTAAATATGCAAATTAAAGCAAACGATACAATAGGAAAGTAAATAATAATACGTTGTTCCTGTAATAAAAGCTAAGCGATGGATAAATTATCAAATTAAATATGTCTTATTACTCCCTTCTACTGGCCAGTTTGATTTCGTGAAAGGAATGTTAATTCTAATGAATTTCTACTGCCGTCCTTAAATCTATACTATTTATCTATTGGAACGAAAAAAAGTGTAAACAAATGAGCAAAACATAATGCTGATGAATGTAAACTAAAATGCTTCTTTCAAAAAATATTAGTTTAAGCTACATTCAGAATCAAAACCCTCAATTCACTTCAAGCAATTTTGAATTTTTTGCTAATTTTTTGCAGTTCCCATAAATATGAATACTGTCATTTGTATGTTCTGAGAAGTACGAGTACAAGAGTTATTCTCGTACTTAACAGTCCGCTCCCCATAACAGAATGACATTATAATGTTTTGAATTGATTGAATTCAAAATCCAATTATAAAAATTTCATGAAAGATTAATCTATCTTCTTATATAATTTCTCTTTCATTAGAAAGGGATTTAATTATGCTTGTATTGAACATTTTGCAATTTACTTTTTAAAGTGGTGTCAAAAATTCTTTTATGTTTTTTTTTTTTTTTCTGTTTTAATACAGCTTTTCTTAATATCTATATTTCACTTTTTGTTTCTTTAGCCACCCAGGGGGGGGGGGTTGTTTTCGTCTCAGAATAGAATCACTGAACCTTTTTTAATTGTTTTTATCTTAAAACAAATCTCTTTTTACCATTAAAATGGATTAAAGCACCCAGAACTTCTATTTTGCAGTTCCATTTCTATTTCATAATATAAAAAAAAATTATTTAATTTCTTTTACATCTTACTTTGAGGTTTTAGTTTTGAAGATAATTGCGAACATTGATTTGTATAGATGATTTTGATTTTTGTAATAGTTATATAAAAAGACTTATTTAACTGTAATTTACCTTTATTATGAAATAAAAGTTATTTCATTCGAGATTGTGCTGTTATTTTCATTTTTTGCCTTTAATTTTCATACAAAATCATTACTATATCAATACTCTGAAATCATACTTAATATTGTATGTTTATAAATTCGATTGTCATTAGCCTTTTGAAGTTATCGGAATTCTTTTCAACATTTCCAGCCTTATAATACTTATTAATTTACAAAACGACTCATATTAATAAAGATATTAACCATACATTTCGGTTTTTTTTCTTGAAAAATTGAAATATTGTTCAGGAAACTTCAAATATTTTACTTATAATAAAAATGAATAAATTCAGCTGTAAACACTATTTTGATATTATTTGAATAGGTTTATAAAACTTCCATCTATATATCATTATTTAAAAATTTGTATTAATTTAAATAATGAATTTTGATAATTAGGATAATATATATGAATCGAGTTTATTTTTTTATCAAGATTACTGGAATAATATTCAAGCAACACTTTCCTGAATAGTCCTTATAAGTAATACATATTTATAGGGGCATTTATTATATCAGTTCTGAAGATATGAAAATATTTACTTTTTAGTAATTATGTCACATGGACTTCCTATTTTAATTTTTTTGTTTCTTAAAAAAGGAGGAAACATTAAGCATATTTGGTAGCTAAAACCTTTTTTTTTTCAAAAATTTTCATAGTATATTACTCGCAGTTTTTGATTATCGTGATGGTTTGACTCAATTAAAACATTCCATATTTGATCAACCAGTATCCTTACATCCTCAGAAACGATAAGTTTAAATAAAACATTTTCAACCATTTTTTTTATTTGGAAATGATTACTTCGTATGATATTAATTTCTTATCATATATCGAAAGTATTTTTTAGTTAAAGATCTATTTGATTTCCTTTCAAATTCTCTGAAACATTAGCTACTTCAATGTTTCTTTTTTAGATATATAAAAGCAGCCTTTAGCAGAATTTTTTGAAGAATAAAGTAAACGTATGCTTGAATTTCATAGTACTTTCAACGAATTCAATCACAGGAAATGAATTCCGTAGAACAATGGCGCTAGCAGGTGTTCTCAATTTTTGACAAAATTAGAGAAATAAAAGGTAGGAAAATAAATTCAAGCAAGCTCTTTATTCAAATTGTGTTTTATTATTTACAACACATAAGTTTTTTGGGTAAAATAAATTAAAGTTCCTTTGTCGTAAAAAATTTAAATGCAATTTCTTTTGTTCTAGAATAATTTTAATTGTTGCTCAATGGACTACTATCTCTCCAGAATGTTAAAACATTTATATTTATTTTAAAACCAAAATATATTTCATATTACGCTTATTACTGTTTGTGAGATAAAATGAGTATCTTATTTGATGCAAAGCATTTAAAAAAAATCCTCCGTCTTATTATTGTCCATAAATAAGATATATGTTTGATTGAAATGTTCTGCTTTTATTTCTTGGTTATTTTTAATTTATGCTTGCAAAATAAAAAAAAAAGTGTTGAGAAAATCAATATATATTTGCCAGTGTAGTTTTTTGCATTAACTTCGTAATCTCTTTGTCGAAGGTAGAGTGGAAAACATGAATTTGATGTTGTGAATTTTAATAAAATAGATGTTCACTTTCTATCCTTATTTAATTCCCCTATCATACTTACATCTTACTCCAGAACTGTATTGTCTGTCTATTATATATGTAATTCACTATGGAATATAAAATTAAACAAAGCACAACTAGACAAGAGCTCTAATAATTATTAATGATTCAATCGGACTGTTGATTGTATATCAGATTCAAGTTGGATTAGAATGAATTTTCAATAATCTGTCGAATAAAAATCAAAGGATAAAATATTAAAAATCTTTGCATGTTAATTCGGTCTTTAGATGAACGAACAAATGACATGGATTTTACATTTAAAAAGATAAGTTATAGAACAAAGATTTTGCTAATCACTTGACCGTGTGTCAGAAAATTACTACAAATTCTAGATCCAAGTCTCGATTTTTAAAATTCAAAACCATCACGTGTAGGATATTGCTTTATTAACAAAAGCATTCGCTTTTGATAATTAGGGTTCTTCATAGGGTAGTTTGCAGCTACGTGTACTATGTGATATTAACCAAAGTATGTTTTATATATACAATCTTTCAGGGAAAACCGAATCACCCTAAAGAAATAGTCTAATCATTCGATATTTTTCTAATAAGTTATTATATATAAAAATTATGCTACTGATCAAACTGTAAAAGTCGATTAATTTAATCTTCGCTCATAGCGAAAGTGTTTCTAAGGCGTAACTAGCATTATCAGTATAATTAATTGCTAACAGTATATCTTTTCTGTATGTCAGCGTTGCAGTCTCCTGTAGACTCTTCCAAAAATTCATTTACGACGCTGACGAAAACACCATAGCCAAATAGACGACTTCGAATGTTAGCGTAGAAACATTCTACGCTAACATTCGAAGCGTAGAATGGGGAAGTGTCAGGATGGATAGAAAGTCATACTGAGCAATAGGCCTCCACCAAGACCGGATACAATTGGGCAAATTTTCTGACAGCACTAGGTTGCGGCAAAGATCTCATCGGCGGAAAGAAGAATCTGGAAGTCAAGAATAGAGGAAAGATCGAATGATTGTGTGATAAGGCAGTAAAGCTCTAAAGACACCATTGTTAACAACCCAACGTGCTATTTCTTCTTATATACACCCCGAGGTATCTTACACTATTTCACCGTGCTTGACTGTGACGAGTGTGCGCTAACAGCTCTTTTTAAACCCCCAACATCAGCAGATTCATCTAGAGCGTTGTTGAAGTGGATAGTCATGGCTGCTAGCAGACTAAGATTTCAAAGTATTAAGTGACGAATCAGTCTTCGGTATTGGAGTAGAGATTAAAATGCAGATCCAGAAGTTTCAATCAGCATTTGTTTTGCAAAGGCATATTAACATTAACACTGAAGTGAAGTGCTTTTCTTACGGCAACTGGTCGTTTATTAGTCATTCGGCGTAAATCTTTAACAGACCTATGATGCAAGTATGTTAATGATATAATACAACTGGTTGATATATCATTCTGGGACCATTTTCCAGTAAGATCATTCTTGGCTCCATACAGCCAGCTTATTTTGGGATTGCTTTCACGCTGTTGATATTTTTCTCGGCCAACAAGGTCATCAGACCTTCATTAAACTATCGCCAATCAAACATGTATGGGATATGGTAAGTTACGATAATAGGGCACTCTAAAATGCCGCAGACACAATTAGATTGACAATTGATGAATGGCTGGCAGAATATATCCCATGATAATGTTAATTATATATTGTTCTTTACATCGACGTATACAAGTATGCATCGTCTGTAGGGGGATGACTTACTCCATTACTGATTATCCAATTCAATATATAACTATTAGTCGTTGAAAGGCCATTTGGGTTTAAAAGTTAAATGACTTCATTGTTTGTCTTACATGCATTTACACATGCTCAACTTCAATAAAAACCGTAATTTTTTTTTCAGGGTGTTACGGTTCCGATTGTTTTTTTCAAAAAGAATATGTATGAACAAACATCTCACAATAGCTCTTAGTTTCACTTATATGTGTTATTTATATCGATATTGACTGCAAACATCTAGAAAAATATTGAAGCAATATACAAAAAAACTAAATTTTGAAATTAAAACTTTGTAATAATTTAGAGCTACCATTGAATATTCACAAGAAGCAATTTATAGATATTAGACACAAAAAAATGAATCATTTGGCTTTTCTTTACAAAAAAAGATCCCATTCTTTAAAAACAGGGTTTAGTAAAACTCGACTTGTTTCATTAGCTTAATTGCAGAGTGTAAAACTGTGCTTCACACACACACATTTCACTAATTACATTTCTTTTTTTTCTTTGATGCTAGTTAAGCGATGTTTAGATCAACCTCTATTGTGATTTTAACAACTAATGCGACACACAATCACTTCATTGCAAAGGTTAGAAGTTACAATCTAAATTAACAATATAATTTGAATAAGAGAAAAATTCTGGTTAGAATAGTTACAACAGCTTAATTAGCAATGTTTTTAAAAATAAATTATTTGCTTTTTATAAAATGTTTGTTCTTAAATATTCGATGGTGAAATACATTGACTCTGAATACACTGTAAACAATAAACTTCCATCAGTTTGTAATATTAAAATTATATATATTATACTTATATATATGCATGTGTGTCTAATGTTCTCTTTATAATTGTTATCACACAATTCTATAATTAATTTTGTCCTTGAAGTTTCTCAGGAAATTCACTAACACTTTTATTATATTACTTATCTGTCAAATGAAATATTATTCTTTACGTATCATTTGTAATTACACCATGTGTGTCTTGATCATATAGGTTATGGGTTTTAGAACATTATGAATTATATAACAATCGATCAAGGATTTCCAGAAAAAAGCTTAGATACACATTCAATCGTATTTTGTTGTTCACCTACGTTACTTATGATGTCTGCGTTAGCTTCTATCTGTATTAGTTTTCCGTATTTATTATCTGTGTATAAGATGCCATCAACTTACAAAAATAAGCAAGTTAATTTACAATAAACGTGACTATCTAATTTAGTGACTACCTCTTGACTAATATACGATATTAATTCGAAGCAGTTTATAACTCCTTATGTATATATATAAAAGATCAATTAAAAAGTCCAAGGCCAGAAACATAGATGGCGCTACTGGAATTAAATTCTTATGTTTTTTCGTTAGCCCTAAACCTCAAAAGATGCTTGTATAAATTTGACAGCTGTCGGATCATTAGTTTGTGAATTATAGCATTTTGAGTGAAGCAACTTTTGTTATTGTGAAAAAAATGGATAAAAGGGAATTTCGCGTGTTGATAAAATATTGCTTTTTGAAGGGAAAAAATACAGTTGAAGCAAAAACTTGGCTTGATGCCGAGTTTCCGGACACTGCCCCAGGAAAATCAACCATCAAGGATTGGTATGCTAAGTTAAGACGTGGTGAAATGAGCACCGAAGACGGAGAACGCCCAAAAGAGGTTGTTACCGACGAAAACATTAAAAAAATCCACAAAATGATTTTGAATGACCGTATATTGAAATTGAATGAAATAGCAGACACTCTAAAGATATCTACTGAACTTGTACATCATATCATTCACGAATATTTGGGTATGAGAAAGTTCTGTGCAAAGTGGGTGCTCACTTTCACCAAAAACAATGACGAGTTGATGATTCGGAGCAGTGTTTGAAGAAGATCAAGCGTAATAAACCCGAGTTTTTGCATCGATATGTGACAATGGATGAAACATGGCTTTATCATTTCACTCCGATGTCCAATCGACAGTCATCCGAGTGGACTGCACACGATGAAACCGCTCCAAAGCGTGGGAATACGCAACAGTCGGCTGGCAAGGTTATGGCGTCCGTATTTTGGGTAGCGCATGGAATGATTTTCATTGACTACCTTGAAAAAGGAAGGACCATTAACATAGACTATTACATAATGTTATTGGACCGTTTGAAGGACGAAACCGCCGAAAAACTGCCGTATTTGAAGAAAAAGAAAGTGCAGCTTCACCAAGACAATGCACCGTGTCACAAGTCAGTGAAAACGATGGTAAAAATCCATGAATTGGGCTTCGAATTGCTTCCTCATCCACCGTATTCTCCAGATCTGGCCCCCAGTGACTATTTCTTGTTCTCAGATCTCAAAAGAATGCTCGCTGGGAAGAAAATTTCGTCGAATGAAGAAGTGATCGCCGAAACTGAGGCCAATTTTGAAGCAAAGGACAAATCGTACTACAAAAATGGTATCGGAAAGTTGGAGGGTCACTATAATCAGTGTATCACCATTGAAGGGAATTATGTTGAGTAAAAAAAAAATAATTTTGCCCAAAAAATGTGTTTTACTATGGTAGGCCGGGGACTTTTCAATTGACCTGCTATATATATATGGTGTGTGTAAATATTCAGAATAATAACTACTTATTACACACAAACACAGTTTATTTGCTGACGTTAGACAGAACATAAAAACACAAAACTAATTGATTAAACTCGCGTAATCACAGATTTAACGTCCAGCTCAATATAACGTAAAGCGCAATTTCCTGAACCGTCTTATTCAGCGTCGGGCTCCTTCTCCGTCTACGTGTCATCTCACTACTCTGAATCTCTCTTGAAATGCTAGGTGGCGCTCTGGGAGCATCATGGTTGTCTTCCGGGAAGGTAGGTCAGCAGGTCTTAGATCCCACAGTCTCGGTCATTTTGACCTTCATTGCACCCTCGCAATGCGCTTGATCGACTTCAGAAACAGATACATCAGGATAACTGCAATTAAAAGAAATAAAAAGAGAGAGAAAAAAATCGAAACAAATACACAAACAAAAAATAAATGTTTTAATTAGACCACGGTTTCATTATGATCGGCTGCAGTTGCAGTCTTAAGCGGCCCTTCGTGAATGCCGACTCGTTCAACTTCATAGCTATTGTGCGGTTTGATCGATATGGCTTTATAGGGTCCAAGAAACTTAGGTTTCAGTTTCATTTCTGGAGTTAACTGAGTTCGTTGGATCACGACAAGGTCATTGATGGCATAGGTACGCACGGTTTTACGCTTTTCATTTTCCTGTTGGACCTTTAATATGTTATTTTTCGCCTCATCGCGCATTTTTTGTCTATCGTCCATCATAAAGTTTAAAAGTTAAGAACATAAAAATGCAAAACTAATTGATTAAACTCGCGTAATCACAGATTTAACGTCCAGCTAAATATAACGTAAAGCGCAATTTCCTGAACCGTCTTATTCAGCGGCTGGCTCCTTCTCCGTCTATGTGTCATCTCACTACTCTGAATCACTCTCGAAGTGCTAGGTGGCGCTCTGGGAGCATCATGGTTGTCTTCCGGGATGATAAATCAGCAGGTCTTAGATATCCGATATCCATATATATATATATATATATATATATATATATATATATATATATATAACACATCGATCAATAACTCCCGAGTCTAACATTGAAAACAACATTTTTTTTTGCAAAATGTTTTTTTAATCATCAACATAACACCTTTTGTTAATCACCTTTTAGGGTGATACAATCGTTCCAACGCTTTTCCAAATCTTTTATTTTTCGCAAGAAATCTTTTTTATTGCGAGTAAATAGCGATAAACAGCTTTCTGAATCATCGACTCGTTGCTGTTTTTGTTCCATCGAAAGCAATCGCGGCACCCACTTGGAAAAAACCGTTTTCACTTCACTTCAAAAAACCTTTTTCAGTAAATACACTTCCATATGATATCTGTGTCATCTCAGCAATCTCACGGAGCTTCACTTTACGATCTTTCATTATAATTTTTGTCACTTCACTCACATTTTCCGGTGTAACGGCTTCCACAGGTTTACCCGAGCGTTCCGCGTCATTTGTGTCGGTACGACCACGTTTATACGACCACGTTGTCGGCAAACCCCCAACAAATCGTTGCTTTTGATGGACAAGAGTCCGGGTAACATTTTTCAATCCATTGTTTTGCTTGCACGGTGTTTTTACCCATTAAAAAACAATGTTTTATCAGAACACGAAACTCGGTTTTTTCCATTTTTTAAACAAACTACAAAACGACTTTACTCCAACCTCGATAACTCAGCTGTTTCTGGTCCGATCGATTTAAAATTTTGACACGTTTCAAGCAAAGGTTAGTACTCTAGAAAGACCTGGTTACTGGTTTACTACGAGCACCATCTCTGGGTTAGTCTCGGGAGTTATTGATTGACGTGTTATATATATATATATATATATATATATATATATATATATATATATATTGGGTTGGAGGGAAAGTTCTGTCGCATTTTAAATAGGCAGGTTATTTTCCTTGTAAATAAAAAAACATCTGGCTAATGAGTCATTAGGATTTTTTTTGTTCTTTTAGCTGCTGTATAATATAAAAGGAGTCCTTTTTTATAGTTCATCACTTACTTGTGATATTTAAAGTGAAAAACATGTCAGTAGATAAAGTGCATTTACGACACTGCATCTTGTATGAATTCCAAAAAGGAAGCAACGCATCGGTTGCATGTAAAAATTTATGTGCGGTATTTGGAAAAGATATTGTAATTGTTCGTACTTGTCAAAGATGGTTGAGCAAATTTCGTTCCGGGGATCTTAGCCTCCAAGAAAGTGATCGATCTGAACGACCATCCAAGATTGATAATGATGTTTTGCAATCCCTGTTGGAAAAAAATCCACTTTTAACAAGTTGAGAAATTGCAGAATAGTTTGGATTCATCATACAACTGTTGGAGATCACATTAGATCTCTTGGGTTTGTGTTAAAGCAAAGTGTTTGGGTTCCACATGAATTAAAGGAAAAGAATTTGTCTGATCGTGTAAGAATGTGTTCATCACATCTGATTAGACACAATGTGGAGCCGTTTTGGACAAGCTGGTTACTGAAGATGAAAAGTGGATTCTTTACGATAATATTAAGAAAAAGAAATCTTACTGCAAACCAGGAACATCATCAGCAACAGTTCCAAAAAAGTATCCGTCAACGAAAAGTATTGCTTTGTTTGTGGTGGGACAGGAAAGGTCCAGTGTACTACGAGTTGCTGAAACAGGGAAAAACCATTAAAGCGGATCTGCACTGCAATCAGCTGGATAAATTGAATGCAGCTATCAAAGAAAAAAGACCAGCATTAGTGTCCAGAAAAGGAATAGTGTTCCACCACGATAATGCACGACCGCATACTGCAATGGTGACACAACCAAAACTGAATGCGTTAGGATGGGAAGTCCTTAGTCACCCACCGTATTCACCTGACATTGCACCATCTGATTATTACCTGTTCGGATCTCTGCAAAAATATCTAACGGGGGAAAAAATTCAAGTCTTTTGAAAGTGTTTCTAAGGCAGTTACTGACTATTTTAACTCCAAGGACGAGAACTTCTACAAAACAGGAATTCACAGGTTACCTGAAAGATGACAACAGGTTGTAACAAATAACGGAACATATATAATTGATTAATATTAAACACATATTTTTATAAATGAATTCAAATATTTTCTTTAAAATACGACAGAACTTTCCCTCCAACCCAATATATATATATAAACAGGCCATTAAGAGCCCTACTTCTGGAATTTATTGCTGTAAGTCCTTCATTGTACTACGACGCAAGAAGTGGCAGTTAATATTATACTGGAAGTAATGGAATGCATTCCAAAACCTCAGGCTGATCGACATTGTTTACATTGTAATCTAGAAGGAGAAGACAGCGTGAATAACATTCCATCAGCCTTAAGCTGATTTCAAGGTGACAGCTATATTTAAAATACGTGAGGTTGGTTGGTAGACGTATTTGAGTTGAAAACTAAAATAGAATTTTGCGATAAAGCAAATGTTAAAAGAAGAAAATAATGTAGCTATGCAGGTCATCACCGCCCACGCATATATATAGGTGTGCGTTAATGAACATATGTGTTTAACCAATTACTATTCATTCACATGGTATTCATATATACTCGTATCATGTATCAATTTCGAAAGCAAAATATTGGTTTGTGGAATCCCAAATTTGGTTAATTTTAATTGATATTTTTTTTTTGCATAACAAATGAGTATAATTGTACTTTGGGGATCCCGGCTCCCTAAATCCATTCGCATATGCTACTGATATATAATTATAGCATTATATATAATTTATATACATCATTTATTATTTTTTAAGAAAACAAGAGAAATAACTTTTTCATAGAGACACATTTTTCAAATGTAATAAAAAAATATTTTTGGTACAGGAAATACAGCAGACTAGCAAAATACTAAACTTAAATTATGTTTTGAATTTCAAATAAACTATTATGTATATTTTTTAACTATAAAAGGGTTCATGAAAAGGTTAAATGTCTTTAACAAAGTATGAAAATAAAGAGTTTTGGATATTTTTGAACAAGTTATGAAGTATTCCATCCAATTCATTTTAATCGTTTCTCTAACATATTTCAACAACGCAAGAAATAATCACGTAGCTGAAATTTAGTTAGCATGAAATATTACACACACGCAATATATCTTAATATTTTCTTAAATTAATCTAATGTAATTTTCAAAATAATAGTTAATAAAGAATAGCATTTGGAGTTTTCTGAAAATACTTATTTAAAACAGCTTAATGCCAGACAAGATTTAACATTTAATATGTTGAAAAGGAATTACATATATATAAGGAATTATAAAAACAATCAAGTAACGTTTCTGTTCCAAAAAAGAAGCGAAATAGATGTAAACTTGATATTTCTTTTAAAAGCGTTTCCTTTGTAATGGAAACAATGAATTTTAATACTTTTCTTGCTTTGCATCAGTCTAACTATTACTTTCTGTTTTCTATTTGATATTCATATCTCATTCCCGCTTCAGACAAAAAAAAATATATATTATTAAAAATTACTGAAGATTTCTTAGTTAAAGTCATTTTTTTACTGAAGCTTAAACTCAATATTTAGGGGAAGAAAAAAGATATAATCTTTCATCTCAAGCTTTTTAAATATGCTAACTAGAATAACTTAAAAAAAAGTGATAAAATATTTTTAAATGAATCCCTCTTCTTTAGATTCGGAACTTAATTGTAAACAAGAAAAATAACAATTGAAGAGATAAAGTGCATTTCACTGTTTAGGAAAACTCAATTGTTCAAAAGTTCTAAGGCTTTAAATTAGACTTCCCTTTTCTTAGAGGTATTAGTCGTGGAACTTTCATTTGAATATTAAGTCTATGATTAATGTTTCAATACTGAATTTCAATATATCCTTAAGCAAAAATGACATTTCATAATGAAGTTCATCCTCAGGCATTAATTATTATTAATACTTAATTTTTGAAATTATAATTACTAAAACATTGTTTAAAACGTTATTGGAACTAAGAAACAAAAATTGTTTAGAATGAATTGAAAATAATTAAATTATAAAATTAACCTAAAACAGAAGTTCAAAATATTTGCCGAAGTTAATATTAGACAAAATAATATAATAAAATAAGCTAAAAGTTTCATATTATACATAACAATATCAATTCTATACAAATATAAACCATAAATTAAAAATTATTACAAATTTAAATAATCTTAAGCATCATATTAAAAATTTTAAAAAAATGACTTTTCTTTTAGACTTATCAAAAAAAACTATAGAGAAACAAAAATGGAGAAAAAAGTTAATTTAATACTGGCCATATTTTGGAGATGAAAAAATGTACTTAAATTAATTTTTCATGGAACGAACCATCCCATCTTCAGAACAGTAATCAAAAATTGTGATCGATCATGAAATCAATAATAAAAAAATAAAGCATGGAAACTAATAAATTTCAACCATAGTAAATAAAACTCTACTTAAAAATGTTCTATATACATTAGTATACACTTATATAAAGTTTTTTTTTAGTCTAAAAAAATTAAGCTTTAACTATTGTAATAAATTTGATGTTTACTTCTCAATTCTATGTTGCATGACACCACAATACGAAAAAACTACAGAATTAATAATTGTCTTACTGACTATACATATATTAAATATTTATAGAAAAATAATTACAAAAGTAAAATTTAAAGAAATACATATAAAAATAATCACTTATAGTTTAATAATTTTTGAAGCATATAAACCTATTCAATATATATACACATATTAACCTTAGCAAGAGTATGGTTCATGTTCATTTAATGTAAAAGACATTCGTTATTCTGAATATTTAATATTGAGGTTTATTGATTGATTTTGGAGTATTTTATCAATTTACATTCTCCTTGTCATGCCACAGTAAAGTACACGATATTGCATGACTGACACAGAAAGTTTTAGCAATGAAAGACAGCATTTGATAGAATATAAAACTCTTTTATATTCTAAGGAGATAAAAAGTGGCTCCAAAAAATATTGTTAGTTCAACGGTTTTAAAATGCAGTTCGAACGGAAATAAACACATTTTGAATTGTCTTACTCATTTCTGAAAAGCTGAACATAGGACATCCAAGATTTCATTCATTTATCGAAAAACAGG
The DNA here is from genome assembly GCA_019974015.1 of Nephila pilipes. Taxonomy (NCBI): domain Eukaryota; kingdom Metazoa; phylum Arthropoda; class Arachnida; order Araneae; family Nephilidae; genus Nephila; species Nephila pilipes. The sequence continues at coordinate 68,104 of BMAW01094484.1, forward strand.
GATACTCGTAGAGCATCTGTCTAAGACTTTGAGATATATGCACCAATCCATCAGGATATCTGACTGGAGCACTCTAATCACCATTACAATTTCGGTGACTTGTCTCAACTTATTACTGAATGTTATGATATCCCACATTTTCCTATTGTATTATAAAATTCTCTACACCATGCTAAATGGATTTTTATTTGTATAGAAGAGAGTAGAATGAAAAAAAAAATCATCTTACAAACAATAACTTCTCCTATAGCCTTCTGGAAACAGTAATACATTAAAAATGGTTTCCTGATGACGACCAATGAAGACGTCCCTAGTAATACTCAAGTCGATTCGATGTTTAAGTTATATATTACAATGGCCAGCAGGTAGCCCAATTTGTCAAGACATGCGTAGTGGCTTTATAGAGATACATTGTGTGAACCCATAGCCATGCTCATGTTGGAGCAATGAATTGAACAAAGATATACAATAAAGTTTTGTGCTAAATTTGGTAAACGAGGTAATTAAACTGTGGACATATTAAAAAAACCTTATGGTGAGGAAATATTATCCCAATTCCAGATCTACAAGTGACCCTATGCGTGAAAGAATGACCGCCAGAACGTGGAAAATGACCTGCAAATGACGACCATTAACATAAAAGCAGAAGGCAAAATTTATTGAGCGAGTAATGTTTTAAACCAAGACCACCATTTCAGTATACTTTTAAACAATCATATGGTAGGACTATTTAACAGCTGTCCACAGGATCAGTTTGGACAAATTGAAAATGCATAACATCTGCGAAATTGGTTCCAATAGTTTGGACTCCTGACCACAAAGAAATCTGTAGGACGATTTAGCAGCAAGTGTTAGATCGTGTAACAAATGATCCAATTTTTCCGAAAAGCATTGTAACTGAAAACGAAAGTTAATTGTTTCAGTATGATTCAGAGACTAAATGGTGACAGAGTGCGGTATGACAAACTCCACACTCTCCTTGAGCAACGAAGCCTCAGATGAGCAAATCACAAACGAATCCCTTCTAATTCTGTCCTTCAACATAAAAGGAATTGTTCGCATGGAATTAGTTGCATTTGGGTTGACAGTATATTCACAATTTTACGTGAAAGTATTTATATTTTTAAGGAAAAGAATGAACCACATCTACTCGGAGATCTTGGCAACTCTCGACCCAATACGGCATTGATGATAACTGAGTACCTATCCCATAAAAATATTCATGTGCTCCTCCATCCATTATAAAAACATTCTACATAAGATACATAAATACATCCCTGTACCCCTGAGCTTAATCTCTGAACTCAGGGGCCTAGGGATGGGTGAGTCGCCTAGCTATGAAAGTCGATCACGAGTGATGAATATTTGGGATGCCCGTACTGAAACTGAAAGGGCTAAATTTATGGAACAAAAATATGTCAAGGGGATATAAGTCTGGGAAGGGGATATAAGTTTAATGACCTTTAGTTGGCACCCTGTGTCCATTACTTTTGAACTCGACATCATTTTAGGGTTCTGACTTTTAATTTGCTCACATTCTACCTTACTTCGTTTTTTTGCGCATCAGCTGTTGCTTAGAAGGGAAAGAGTAATGTGAACAAATTAAACTCAGCTCCTTAAATTTCCAAGGTATATAAACAATCACATTTCTGGTTTCCCTCTGAATGCTTTTTTTTTTTTTTTTTTTTTTTTTTGGTTTTTGTTGCTATATATTTATTATTTCTCAATGAGTTTTACCATCTGCATTGTTGCTCTGCGTTACTTTCCGATATATTTCTTACGTTCTTTTTCTTTCGGAAAACCTTGACACCAGTTCATTATGGCAAAAAAGCGTTGTTTTGTAAAGGAAGAATATACTCAGATGGTCAACTAACCAATTAATGATGAGAGTGTGATTAATGTTCTTAAAAGTTTGAAAGCAATGCTTTTATTGATACTGGTACGCTCTTTAAGTTTTGTTACTTCTTCTTGTAAATAATTTTTAATAAAAATTTTATTAATTATAAAGTTTATTAATGTATTTTGCGAATTAAAACTTCGGAATTATTAAACTAGTGCTCCAAAAATCTTTCAGTGGATAAGTAATGGTTTTTATATTTATTTTTATAAAATAGAGGATAAATATTATTAAACGCTAATTTTAACGCAAATGACACATTTAGTAATAATATAATATGGTACTGAAATTACTACATTAAGAATTAAACTTTCTTTTCGTTATTTCTTTTCTAAAATTAGGCTTAGTAATGCAAAATCCCACCCTGGTATTTCCTTGGTCATACCTAGTTTTATGTCGTTCGCTCGGGAGGGAGAACTTCTGATATCCTAAGTCCTGAGCGAACTTCATAAATCTTGGTATGTCGTCTTGAAAGGATTAAGATGGAGTCGGCTCAATCAAAAGTGCTCAAGAAACCGTGATTACAAAACTTTGAAGCATTTAAAAAATTTGTTAGCAGAAGGCGATGTCAGCATTTCTGGTCTCGTTGTATTAATGCTTAAGGTTCATTATGGCCAAAAAGCGTTCATACTTCTAACAATATTAGGTATATTTTATCATTCATCCAATAATATAATTGTAATCGATCGTTTTAAATAACTGAACCACAAAACCAACAGATGGCGCTATTTGCCATTAGACTTTCTTCCCAACCTCTAATAGTTTGTAGTTAGTACTTTTGTGATATGCGTGTGTATGTATGTTGCGTGTTGTATGCATGTTTTTATGTATCCCTGATAAATATTATTGTGATATATATCCGCCTGCTGTAAACTGATTCCAATAAAAGAAGAATGTTCTTCAAAGCTTCTAATCTTCATAAAAAAAGATCCCACGTACTCATGCCACGCGCTACATAATTTTTTTTTAAAAAAAATTATTAGTTTTAGGAGTACATACAATGCCTTTTTTCTTTCTGTTTCTATGGCACGTACATTTAAAAAGGACAAATTCTATCTACGGCCATTAATTATTTTCAATGTATCGAAGCTTGTCAAAAATTTCTCTGGTCATATCTCTCCACGATACAGCACGTTTAAGTGCTGACACGTAGCAACCAGATTTTTTTTTTGCTGCCGAATATTATTCTTTTATGACGAAAATAATGCTACATTATTATATGGAGTGAGATAATATTTTTAAAGGGTTTTTTTGAATAGATTGTGCAATTATTGGTGTCAAGTGATTATCATAATTTGGTCTACCATATTTTCGAAATGCTATCATTTTTTCCAATAACTCATTCAATTGATTTTTTTCTACACGACAGGGCTTTCTGCATAAAACTTTAAATTCATTTGAAACTTTAAACACTTTATCAGTCCATATATCATATGTAAATGGAGAATGTCTTAAAATGCAATGATCAAATTTCAAATTTATACGTTTGAAAGTTGCATTTAGCTTTCAATGCTAAATATTCGATTTTTAAAAAAATTTCCTTCATATAAAGAATTAAAATATTTTTATTTGAAAATATCTTCCTATATTTAGCTAATTAAATCTTTATAAAAAATTAAAATGTCCCTATTAGAACACTAGTATTGCATTGTGAGGTATAATATTGAAAAGCAATTATTCGAAAGCAAGATAAAATCTCTGAAAGAATTTAATCCAGGTTTGTGTTGATTGAGTACCAGAAAGTTTGAGAATAATTCTAAACTTGTATAAACACTTCCTTATAAAATCCTTTGAAGGTAGGATTTTACAAATAAAGGTGAAAATCAAAGAATAATATCCTTTCATTCCCCATGATAGCAATTTTCTAAATGATATTCTTCTTTCTTTAGATTTTCTTTCTTAGTGAGGAAAGTTTAAAATACTTTTATCTCCGAAGATAAATAAATCTGCAATTAGATAAAAACGAAGAATAGGCTGACTGATTTTGTTGTTCAGATCTCATTGAATCTGTTAATGGATGCTACCTTGCTAAGACATTAAAAATGAAAAGTTTTATTTCAAGTTTTAAAGCATTCCATCCAATTCTGTAAAATATTCTGAAAAATTATGGAAATTAAACGACGAGAAATGTCTTTTTAGACTTTAAAACTTATTTAAATTACTATCCTGTATATCATATACTTTATTAACAGTATTAAACAATGTACAGATATTATAACATAGAAATATTTTTGAAAATCCTGCATTTTATGAGTGTTTAATTTCTATAATAATTTTGAAAGGAAATTGAACTTAATTTTGTAAATTAAACTATAAATTTTATGAATTGCACTATTATATTATGGTATATATATATATATATATATATATATATGGTATATATATATATATATATATATATGGTATATATATATATATATATATCTTTTAATCATGAACTTTTTTGCAATTTGGATTTCCTAATTCAGCCTACCAAGTCGCAAAGGGGGAAGGTTGGTACCATTAAACTAGTTTAACCCCGCTTAATCGGTCCTCAGCCCGATATTGCTTTTTGACTTGCTGGGTTCCATATTTTCTTTTATTTTTCTTTCATTGTTACTTTTCTTTCTGGTTTTTTGTCTTTTTAATTATTTTAATTTATTCTTTCTTACATTTTCAGTATATATATATATATATATATATATATATATATATATATATATATAT
>BMAW01094484.1:72716-98228 GCA_019974015.1 Nephila pilipes
TATATATATATATATATATATATATATATATATATATATATATATATATATATATATATATTTGTGTGTGTGTGTGTGCGTGCGTGCGCGTGAGTGTGTGTATGTATACCGTAACTTTACTGAAATAACACAATTCATAAAATAAACCAAATATGTATAAAATAGACTACGAATTAGATGCAAATATATTTATCTCCATCAAAGTAATAAAAATTATCCTTTATTTATTTCAAGCAAATTAATTCAAATTTAGAAAATTATTAGAATATTTCAATTATAAAAAATAGAAGAGAGATAGAAACTTCTATTTTTCAATCCTTACTTGGATTGAAAGAAAGAATTTTTAATCTGTTTGCCGCACTTTAATTGTGCTATGTGTAGAGTTTTTAACATTCAGAATGTCTTTAATATTTATGTCGTTGGAACGTCACAAACTTCTGAAAGTAATCAGTAAGCATTCGACCATTTTGCTATGATAACGGCAAATCTCGAATTGTCATAAATGTGCTGCTGGGCCTTTCACTGTCGGTTAGCTATTTTTACAGGTTATGAAGGTAATTTTAGTGATGTGGTGTGAGTTTAAATTCACAAATCTGACAAAGATCTGTTGTATATTTGATGAATATTGAGTTATCTGAGGTTAAACAGTGAAAAACTGTCTTTAATTTTAAAGCAAAATTTAAGTAAGGAAATAACAAAGAAATGCTATGAAAAAGAAAAACTGAGAGTGGTCAAGGGAGTAACACTGTTGTGGAAAATTTATGCAAATAGCTAATATAATAATTGTCTACTATATGGAATAGATATTTAAATGAAAAATGCAAAACGGAGTCTCGGATCACTTACAATAGGTAAATTGTAACAATTAAATTCACATTCATAATTGTGATGCTGTATTTGAATGTATAATATTTAGCAAAACATACAGATTTTTATAAATTGATTGTGGTAATATGGCCAACAATAAAAATAAAAGTGATAAAAAAATATGTAGGTTAAATAACAATAGAAAATTTTTAACATATTTTCTAAAACGATATTGATGATCTTAAGGAATAAAACATAGATACAAAATAGTTTTACGTACTTTAAATATTCACAGGCAAAAGAAGAAATATCTTTTGATATCCTGCAACAATTCTATATATGTATATATATATATGTGTGTGTGTGTGTGTGTGTGTGCGTGCGTGCTTGTTTAAATTACATACCATCATATTAACCGAGCATTGAGTTAAAATGACAATGTTTTAATATACATAATACAAACAAACCTAGTTTCTTAAAAGCTTTTTTGAAAACTATTTTATGCTAAACCAAATCTAATTTAAAAGATTTATTCTTTCAATGCCAGGCAAATAAAAAACATTGCTGAGAATGAGTATTTCATTTATTTTTTTGAGTGAAAGCATATTTGGTTCCATTATTCAAATAAAAGAAATATTTGCTATCAAATTTTAACAAGATGTTATGCAGTATTCCCACGAATTTTCAATACCCTTCGTTAAACTATAAAGGAAAGTTAGATGCAGTAAGAGTGAAACTTTCTACGCGAACAAAAATTCAAAATGTTTTTTCAGCGTATTTCTTCTGTGTGTTAAGGACTCTACATTTTCCAATGCAACAAATTTTAATACTTTTGATATTCTTTCAACAATATTCGACCATTATTGAAAGTCTAAATAAGTTTTAACTTAATATAAGCTAGCCTTAAGCTCAAATATTTCATGTTCATCATAAAAAAAACTATGTTGAAATATTTTCACTGTTAGAGTAGATTTATTTTGAACCTAGTTAAATGTGCTGTTGGGAAAACTATTTGCCATGTTGATATACTGAATTTCTTAGGACTCTCTTAGAGGGACAAAGTGTTCTTTCAAATACTTTTGATATTTTTTCTCGTATTAAAGAAGAAAAAAAAACTTAGTTCTAAAATATAAGAAAGTTTTCCAAATAGTCATTTTTAAAAAAAAATCGATTTCATCGGACTTTTAACGGGATACGCTTATTGTACTGGTTTATTTTTAAGAAATGCTGTTTGGAATTTCGGTTTTTATTGGTAGTGGTAATGGTTGCAGAAAATCAAGACTAGAAGCGCTTTCCATTAAAACGACCAGGTACTCAACCCCTCTTGATGTTTATCCATTTTTTGCATTGTCGTTCCAATTTTTAAATTTAAAGTTCTAGGTTTTGAATAGATTTGGCTTTTGGAGGGAAGCATGCTCTTCAAAATGTGTTTTTGAAAGTGTGTAAGTATTCTATTTCAGTAATATATTTGAAAGTCGTAAAGATAGTTGAATTTTTGAGTAAACTTACTTACAGTTTAGAACGTCATTTCATATTTCTTTAGCACTTGCTTGTTCTATTTCAACTAAAAAGAAAATGTTTTCAAATTAAAAATTAAATAAATAGGGAAATTAATCCTAAAATGTTAACGCTTTCATTTATTTTGATGCAAATACAACAACAAGTTATTTTAACCATAAATTCGTATAATTATTTATTTGCTTACAAAATTACGATGAAAGACGATGCTTGAAATATTTACATTTCCTAGCATGAATTTTTTTCAGTGTACATTTACTTTTCATATTTACTTCCAAAAATAAAGTAAAATATTCAATTAAACTATTTTTTCATATTTTTATTTATCGTATATGTCATTTAGCATGCATTCTTTTTTTTTTTTTTCAAAATATACAATTGAAGAAAAATAAAATTATTATTTGGAGAACAATATCTTTGAAAATGTCTCTTTTAAAAACATTTTTTTATAAATCATGTACCATTATGTGAGCAAGTTTTAAATGTATTTCTTTTCTTTTATTTTTTTTTCAGAACCCCTTTGTGTCCGTTTTCAAAATGATGGAAAATTTAAAAAAAAAAATAATGATACAGAATTGTTTTTCTAAGCCTATTTTTATTCTATTATTATAAATAAATATACTAGCAATTTTCTATATAATGAAGTGTCTGAATAAAAAGCAAAGAAAATTTATTTTCATTTTCCGTTATGCTGTATATTAAAAGCAATACATATTTTTCCTTGACCAAAAATTTTAAAAGTATTGAAATGAAAAGTGTTATAATTTAAAGGCATTTAAAATTATCAGGAAAAATTGTTTGTCATAAAGTAATAATATTTATATAATTTTTAAGACAAAATTTCTTAAAATCAAGTACAAAGTATTTTACCATATATTACCAGATTTAAATGAACCAAAAATATCTTTAAAGTATTTAATACATCCAAAAATTTAGATAAGATGTTTATTCATAAAAGATAAAAATCAGTAAATTAAAAAAAAAAGAAAAAAGAAAGAAAGTCCAAATGTGATAATTTATTTCATAATTTTTGTTTTCGAACTAAACATGTTGTTTATTTTAATGAAAATTTAAAGTATGTAATTCTTTTTTATAATTTTTACAATGGATGAAAGAAAAGAAGACGAATATATTCGTATAAAAATTATATGTAGTGAAAACCTGAATTTTGAATTTGAGTATATGAGATCTAATTCTTAAGAGTATTTTCTGTCGGCTTTCTTCAAGAAAAAGAATTCTTTTAAAATTCCTACTATTAGATCACACTCTCTCTCTATATATATCTCGTTCAAATTTTCAATCGTTAATAAAATACCTTTTATATATTCATCCACTCAAGTTCAAATTCATTTTTTAAAATTGTAGTGGATGACTCCCAATGTTAATACAGTTTTCAAATATGAATTCAATTAATTAAATTTAATTGGTGAAAATGCAGTTTAGCCCAAACACTTGGCGTGATTTGAAAAATTATTAAACTTGGCGATTTTTTTTCGCTGAACGTTAATTCTGCGTAGCGGACCAGGGTAGCCACATTTGGCAAAATTTCACCAAATAATTCCTGTCACTAAGGGTGGTTGGGTAACTAAATTCCAACCATTAAATTTACCGAATGAATTAAGAAACAAGCCAATGCTTCTACTGTGCCATTTGTCTTGCAATGGCAAAGTTGAGAAGAATCGTTATGCCTTCGGATCAAATCCCATTGAAGCATAATTTTTTTTTTAATTTCATTTAAAAATAATTAATTTTAGTTTTATATGGGAGGGAAAAAAAATTCTGTTACATAAGGTACTTAGCAGGATATCGAAGCGTGTAGATCGCTGGAAAAAAATTGCTTTTCCCACTTAATATTGTGATTCTGTCATATGTCTATATATATTTATATAAATTGTAATTACTTAATGAATAGCAACAAAAATAAAATTTTCTTTGTTGATCTAAGGTAGGAATTGACTTTAATTTTTTTTTTATATTACTTGTTTTGGTATATGGATAAAGTTATTTTACCCACCAAAGAGGATTTTGAATTTGTATAACTGCAAACTATTGTCCAGGACTCTTTTTAACATAAAGTGATGAATCCACGTGACTTGTTCAACCTAGTTTCATTTCTTCCAAGCGATTTGCAATAGTTTCAGTTTGAATTAAATTCATTTTATGTTACATTATTACTACTGTAAAATGAAATAAAATATTTATTTTATTTTCATTTTACAGTTGAATAATCACATTTAACCTAAAATATATTCATTTTAATAATTTATCGTTTGCCTTAAAAGTAACTTCTGAAAAGAATTTTAATGTACATATTTTACCGTTTGCTTTAATTCTAATATTTAACTTATTAATTTGGTTTTTTACAGCATAACCGTTTGTTTTATACTTTTTGTTATAAAATTCTGCATCCTTTTGTTCGTTAGAAGTTTTATATTTGGAATGTAACGAGATGTTATATCGATGGAATAAAGGATGCAGTAATATGAATGAAAATAGATTCATTTTATTTTAAAATATTCAATCCTTTAAGAGAAAGTTTTTGACAGGTTATGGTTTAACCAGATTACATAAAATGCTTTGGAATTTAACTATTAGTAATGATAAAATTACCTTAAGGAGATCAGTGTAAAAAAAAAAAGTAGCATCCTTGGTGTAAATCATACATCGAATAATTTGAAAAGAGAGGTGCATTTCATTATATTTTAATTATCCTAACTGTCGTTACTTACAGAAATACGAGAATTCTCTCTACAGTTACATTTACTTTTTTACTATTCAAATCCTACTTGTTTGATTTGACTCATTTTTACAAATTACCGGAACAATGTTTGTTTTTATGTTGAACGTAGAAACAACATATTAAATAATAAGTATATGTTCATCAATATATGTTAATATTGAAATATGAAAAAGAGTTAACATGTGTTTAAACATATTCAATCTTTTTCTGTTAAAATATCATATAATTTTATCCATCGCTTAAAAAATGCACTAGATCGAAAGACACACAAATATTTAACATTTTCCTCGGTAAAAATAGTACTGTTAATGTCAAACATTTCAGATCAGTTAAGATACTGAACTATATATGAAATGTTACAAACACTTAATTGCACCAGTTAGAGTGGCTGTCTCTAGCCTAGTAGACATGTTTGCGAACACGCGGCTGGTATTGTTGCCGTTAATTCTTGGGATTGGGTCCTGATACTACTAAAAACCATCGTTAGTGGTCTGGTGTACGCTAAACTGTCGTGGCTCTATGTTCACCTATTGACTGGTTGGGGATGATAAGAGAGGAAGGTACCAGATCAGATATCGTCTTCGTCACTTGACCGTGGCTTAAAACTACGAGGTCCGTCTCTCAAAACCCTCGTGTTGCTGTAATTAACAATCAATCACACGTGTGAAAATCTTAAACCTTTTCCTTTTGCCTAATGAAAAGAAAATAATTCGAGATAAAAATCAACGTTTTTATATGGTGGCAAAGTTTATTAAAACAAATATCGAAATATTAGTTAACAATAGTTGCAATTGTTTAATTATTGCATTTTTAGGCGAGTAAGAACGATTCCCAAAATTTCAGAGCTCTAGCTTGATGGGAAGATGGTTAAATTAACTATGGAAAATTTGATGACACACACCAAGTGAAATGCAGAAAAACATTAAAACTAACTAAAATTAATTCATCCGGTAAATTAAATGGTTGGAATGCAGTTTAACTCAACCACCCTTAGAAAAAAGAATTATTTGGCAGTATTTGGCGAAATGGCTACCCTGGTCCGTTTTATGGGCTTAATGTTCAGCCAAAAAAAAAAAAAAAATCGCCAATTGTGGTGCCAATTTTTGAAATCGCGCCTAATGTTAATTGAGAAGAGATTAAATTAACAGCAAACGATTTGTGATTTTCAAAATATGGTACCTTGGATTGTAACTGCTGATCTCTTTAGCTTGGATATCCTTGTAATCTGGATCAGTCAGCACAGAACTTTTTTTTTACAATTTGAGCTGACATCTGAAACTTTCCATAATAGCATTTATTTGCTCCATCTACGTATTTTGAGATATTAATTTTTTTACTGAAGTAAAATCGAACTAATGTGGATGTGCAACGGTTCTCTTTAACAACAACGGCAGATATTAAGACTTCTAAATAACTAGTTCTACGGGCAATACTTTTCCAATTAGACTCTTGACCATTTTAAAGCTACTGCCCCAAAGGAGTGAAAAATGTTTCAAAGCCTCTTTTGTGAAAATTTTGTAATTTAGGGGAAGGGGCTACTGAATTATAAGAAGCAAAATGGTTAAGTAATTTTTTTCTAAAGATTTACGCATCACTTTTTTTTGTATTAACTTGCTACTTTCCCCTGAATGTTACTGTAGTCTATTTGTTAAAATGAAAACCGTAAATAAAGGACTTAAAATAGGAATTCTTTCGCCTTAAATACATTAAAAAAAACAGAAAAAAAATTTTTTTACTCCAAAGTAGCATCGAGAGAGATGAAACAATCAAATATCTATGACATTGGGACAGTTGTACTTGATGGTTCAAAGCGAGTTTTTTAAAGTTTAGTTTAATATATTTATAATGAAATGAAGGTGCAAGTCTCTTCGTTATACGAGTTGGAGTCATTTTTTTTTAAAATTTGATTCATCATTGCACTGATTCTCTGCTTGAAGAGTTAGGAAGAAGAAGAGGCAATTATTTTTTTTTTTTACAATAGTCTATTGTCCAGGGTAGAGACTGCTGATGTGACACTGAAAACAAAATTCTGTGATACGATTACTATCCTGAAAGCTAGCTATCAGACTTTCATTAGTTGAAAGTTCGACTAGTTCCTCCTGAATCTCAACCTCTGTTGACTCGATATTCTCAAAAACTTTTTGACCCAATATATATTGAGGAATTTTCAGCACAAAATGTCCTCAAAATGCTCAAAACAGTTTTTGTGCACAGAAAACTCGTGCATTATCAAAGAGTATTTCACTGTTCTTACGCGGATCTGACAAGATTGGAAATTGGAACTAACTCATTTTGTGAAAACAATCAAAATTCTTCTTTTCCGATTTCAGTTTGTTAAAGAAAACAGAAATAACAGATTTTGTTATGAGCAAATTGAGCTCGTCACCTTGAAGCTACAAATAAATTTCTTTTGAACTTCTCAAATAATTTGGTCCTGTAAGAAACATCAATCTCCGGGGGGGGGGGGGGGCCATTTCATCCCCAATTGAAAACCAATGGTCTGGTTGATAAAAGCACTACAGTAAGTGATTGGACAAGTTTTCTTCGAATCCCATGATTGAGGGTTCGAAACACTACCGGCACTCAAGTTCAAACAAACTACCCCGCCATAGGGTAGAAAAACTTTCCAATAATGCGACGGGGAATGTATCTCACCTATCGGAAACGTACGAAAGAAAAGTGTGAGGAAAGGGAGACTTAAAATATTTTGTGAACAGTTCATCGAAATTATACCAATGAAAAACATCGTATGGTTTAACATTACCTAAATGGAAAACGTAATAAAAAAAACTATAAGCATACTTACACTGTTCACAAAGCAGACGTCTTTATCTTCCATCTAAAAGCCGTAGTAGCCTAGTGGTAATGATCACGAGCTCACGGGAGGTGCGTTTTGTAGAGTCGGGGATTCGTGACCTGATGCCACCAAAGACCAGTCGTTAATAGGTCTCATACACTTGAAAATCCATGCAGGTCCTTACCCCTTTCGTAGTCGTGGTATGAAAATTTAGAGATGAAGGTGCCAGCTCAGATTTAGCTATAGCTACTTGACCGATGTTCAGAATTTAGAGGTTCGTCGCCAATAATCCTCATGTTGCTTCTAAGTGTGTTGTTAATAATCAACCAACATCTTCTTTGTGTAAATATGATTTGATTAGATCATTATGAAATGATTTTCAAAGTGCCTGTTTCATTTTATATTATTTTTCCTATTCTCCATTAACTTGGAATTTCAACGTTACGTTTCAACTCGTGTCCTAATTAATCGGACTACACGAGCTTTCACTTTAATCGTAAGTCACACGTAAAAGTTAAGATGGGTGGAAGTGAAAGAGAGAGATTTAGAATTTGTAAGTTATGCAGGTACTTTTCACTTCATGAAAAGTTTAGTGGAAATAAGCTATCCTTCTCTGTAGAGAACTATTAAATGAAAAGGGTTTATTGTGATTGTCAAGTTATGTGATTTGGATGTAATAGTATGTTAAAGTTAGGAGAGCATTAGTGAATATGAGTTTAAAAAGTTCTGCTAGCTCTTTTCACTTCCTATAAATATGCTTTATAGCAATACACTTAAAATTGGATTTATACATATCCTAATTGTTACAGTTACTTTTTTTTTGTTATTATTTAAATGGGAATGGGGATTCAATTGTTTTGGATGTAACTTTAAATTTATCAAAATTTACTGAGATTTGTTTGAAATTATATTAGTACGTTTACAAATATATTGCTCCCTCTAATGTTTTAGAAATGATATTTTATTATACTTCGATTTATTTTATTAAACTGATTCATACGATTTCAGATTAAATGAAAATTCTTAGAAAGAACTTCAATAAAATAATTAGAACGAAAGAAACTAAGCGTGACGAGGTAATCAAATTTTTAAACAGTTTTACTAATTATGATTGACAAAGACTTTCAGCACAAACGTTTATTATTCAAATTAGTTTTCTACTCAATCTTGTGGGATCATATACAGTTTAAATCTAGAACTCTTAATAATTAATTTTCAACGTACTCGTAAATATATTTCGATTAATTATAAATTATATTTATATAGTTATAATTCTGGGTAACACTGCATAAACATGTAATATTTATGTTAAAAATAAAGACAGAATCACCCATAATTTGAGTCAAACCTAATATAACTAAAAATTTAAGAATTTCCTTGAAAAAATCTTTCGAAGAACAGGTTTAATCCACCCAAGGAGTATTTTCTTAATAATTATTATTAAATTACTCTATTAAATATAATGTTTAAAGTAAAGTATCGAGAAATGGATAATATAAACTTTTCCGAAATTAAAATGAAAGGAAACGCTAAATTATTAAATTGAATATATATTAAAGAAAAATGTAACTCAAACTAAACCAAAAAATAAATTATTTAATTGGATATTATATCAGCTACACGTAATTAAAATTTAAGCAAAAGGTAAATTATTGAATTTAATATACTTAAGATAAATATAATTAAAATTGAAGCAAACGATAAAAAAAATTGAAAAGTGATTTGGTAGACCAAAAGTGATCCATCCAAAACAATGTCCCCTTGGCTGACTGAAGAAATGGCAGCCTCACATAGGTCTTAAAATTCTAAATAATATCATTTATCTTCAATCATATATTGATTCCAGTTTACATATGATAGAAGGTAATACATAAATCGATAAGTAAATAAAATACTTAAATTTTATATTTGTTTCACTTTAAATCCAATAGAAAAATTGGGGGAAATTTGTTACGACATAGGTTTGAAAATTGAGTTTATTAGTGGTGAAAGCAAGTATCAGAGATATATTACAAATATTTTATTTCAATCCAATAAAAATTTTGAGAGAAATTTATTATGACGTATTTTTGGAAATTAAGTTCTTTACTGGTGAAAGCAGACATAAGAAATATACAAAAAAGAATGACAAATTTTTGAAAAGTGTTAAGGTACGACAATTTCGATTTAACTGAAACAATAGCCCCTTGGGTGGTTAATAACATTACTAACTAGTATGATCTATTGATAAATGTGTGAATAAATACCAAGGTACTTAAACATCATTCTGGAGGGAGAAAAGTTATTTTTAAATTATTTATCATAATTTTTTTATAATTTAGAAGAAAAATAATTTAATGAAATAGAAAATAATTTATACTTGTGACTACTTTTTATAAAATGTTTGATTAATATTAACAAATTTACCGCATAGTATTATGGTAGTAACCAAATATCCCCCCCCCCAAAAAAAAAAAAAAAGACGTCTCGTTGAAAAGAGCTTGTGTAGTACACATTTCTCCTGCTAGGGTTATACCGAGCAACTTCTCGTGAGTTCTATACTGTCATTAATGTCGTACGGGAAGGATTTATCTGGCGATGAAGAAATTTTTCGCATTTCGCCCTCGTTTGCTTAAATGACGAAATGAAGCAAACATGCACGGTAGTAAAATTTTGCTTTTTATTCCTTTGCAAAGAATTGAAGTTTACAAATGTTTTTCTCGTTTAAAAACAGTAACATATCGGTTGGTGGCAAATCTTGCTCAGGACGTTCGTTAACTATAGTCTTGTTACTTTAGAATAGGCGGGTCAAGGAAACTCATTTTTGTTTCGTCTTCATCGGTTACCCCGGTAGCATCTAATGGCTCATTGCCACTGCATTTAATTTCAACACTTATGTTAAGGTCTGAATTATTTACCGTTTGGAAGTGATTTATGCTAAATATGAAGTTTACTTTAAATATCTATAAATAGTATGTTAGTTTTTTTCTATCAAAATGAAAAATTTTTCCCATTGAAAGCATATGAATTATTAAAACTTATCCTTATAAAATATTAATATAATGTCTATGCTTAGACAAATTGATTTATTTCCTTTAGTTTCAATGAATCGTTTAGTTCCGTTACATTAAGGTGTAAGAAGATTAAATATTTTAATTATATGTGAACAATATTTATAAAATGGTATACAGATTTTGTTCAACTGTTTCATTGATGCAGATTTAAAAAAAAAAAAAAAAAAAAAAAAAAAAAAATTATAAAAAAAAAAAAAAAAAATTTCTTTTTCCCTAGGCGTCTGTTTAAGGGGGGACATGGCGGGCCCAAAGCGATGTCCATTCTCAACTGTTGTTGCCATAGTTACAGACAGAAGTGGGGGAAAAATCTGTGACCTTGAAGAGACTATTGGAAAGTAACATACTATAGCTATGTGCTTGAAGACTAACCATTCAACATCTGGTGAAGTTAATTAGATTGGTTTGGAGTTAAGAACATAAATTCGAAAAAAAATTATAAATTAGAAAGTTATGTGATTAACTTGTGTTTCGGAATTTAACTAACTACCAAAAAGGGGCATCCAATTTATCCAGTTTTTGATCAAAAACGATATAATTCCTTCGCCCTACTCATCTCACTTGGCTCCGAATGATTTGTTCTAGTTGCACAGCAAGAAACCAGACATGAAAAGATGCCGTTTAGACACCAAGGAAATTGATGATAAATAAATGTGGGAGGGGTGTCACCTTCACTGTTGATGAGAATAAAAAAAATATTTCGAAACATGGAAACCTCGTTTAAACAAATGTATCTAATAATAGAGAATGTTATGAATATTATAATGTTGTTCCTTCGAAATATTGAAATTTACAACTTTTAAACAAAAGTTTTATTTTCTTTTGGCTATTTCTCGTATGTGTTCATTTATGATGCATGTTAAAGCTGTGGAGATGCCATGATCTGCCCTGGGCTTAATGTTAAATTTTAGAGAGAGAGATTAACACACAAGTATCGTCCTCGTCACTTGATCGAGGTACTAAATTACGAGACCCATCGCCAATACCACACGTGCAGCTTTTAAATGAGGTGTTAATAAACAATTAATCAATTATATGTATTCCATATTTCTCACCAATCAGTTAATAAGAATGATAAAATGTTTTAATGATGAATTATTCAAAAAATTCGAAGACACTATCCTCTTTAACAGTACTAATCAGTTAATTATAAATATATTTAGTTTTCAATAGTGATTAAATTAATTACAAGTAATGATTTAATATATTTATATTCATTAAAATATAGAATATGTATAAGTATTTCTTCAATGATAATACACATCAAAATTCAAATACTTAACTTATTTCGAAATATAGAAAGGTACCTCACATAACCAAAAATTATTTTATTTCTTACAGTAACTTCCATTCATATCTAGACGGAATAAAAATAACTTTGATGATATATTTTTCATTGAACGATTTAAATGTTATTTAGAAATATTTTCTAACATATGGATGTATTTAACTATTACAAACAATGGAAATGAAAAAAAAGGAAATGAAAAAAAATTGCATACTCAAGAGGTTTAATTTATATGAAAACGTATCAAAAGATGAAAGAAATCAACACATTTTAAAATAGCACCGGAAAAATATTAACAACAAAAATTAATATTCGTAACAATCGAAATCAATTTTGAATTGTAAAGTGTCTTTTAATTTTGCGGATTCATTTATTAATTAAGTCTAAGTTAATTGACAAGTTACATTATAATAAAGTTTTTGAAAAAGAAGCGCTTAAAATATTTCTAAGAGATTGCAGGAGTTATTTAAAATTTATTCATTTGACGCAAATTAATTTTTCATAGAAAATATTATTCAACGAATCCTCTTATTGAGTATAATACAAAAGATTCAGAGCATGTTTCATTTAAATTAATATAAAAATTTCTTTATTATAAACAAAGAAATAGAAAAATTTCAAATCACCAAAACGACAGAAAAGGAAGGGGGAAATGTTTGTAAAATATATAAAATTGACAGTATTTTAATTTAAAGTGTATATTGGATATTCAAAGTTTAGTAAATTAAAAGTAACATAATTCATTAAATATTCGTAATTATTTTTATTTTTATGATTACATATGGCAATCTATTACAATTGTGTTTTCCATGCAAGGATTTTCATCAAATAGCGAAATAAATTATTAAATTATTAATAAATAATATATGTATAGTATAATATAGTATTCTGTAATATCAGCAAATTGTAACAAAATGTCAGCATCTTAACTGTATTAAAATTCAGAAAGGTTTGACATTTTTCAGACATTTCTTGGATTCATGGTTGCAGTAAATTTTTGACTATAATACGCACTTTTTTCCACATTTTCATTCTTAAAAATGAAGGTGCGTATTACACTCATGTAAAAATTTATAAAAAGGTTCTTAAACATCGAACAACGAACATGCAGCAGGTGTAATTGATTGTTGTAACACTCATGCTGCGCAGATGTTCTTTTACAGAAACAGGAACTTACAGTCGCATACGCTCAAATGTCTCATATTGCGATGGGTCTAATTATTATCACTTGGACACAACAACATTAGATTAGCTGTGATCTAGTGAAATTAAGACAGTTAACTTGATAGTATTGGCTGTTTTGTGTTAAAATTTAATTTTTTTATCAAATTTAAAGTTTCCTTTTTTTTTTTTTTTTTTATTAAAAACTTCAATTATGTTTATAAATACTTGTGAAATTTTTAAATAACATATTGAAAAGTTATGGATGCGTATTATATTCGAATTTTAATTTTTTCCGAAATTTTAGGACCAAATTAAGCACGCGTATTATACACGTGTGCGTATTATAGTCAAGATTTTACGGTATTTATTAATATAATGTAATACATCAACCGATAAGGGAAACAATATTGTATTTTATGGGCTATGTACTTTAATCCATTTAGGATAAATTCCTGATTATGGTACAATTTTTTTAAAAAATATAAAATTTATAACTGGTTAACTCGGGAATGAATAACGGCAAGAACAAGCTGAAATACACACATGCATAGAATTTATGTATATAATATTTCCTCATATCATACAAGAAAAAAAGTTGTCAAATAGGCGTGTCAACGTTAAAAAAATGAAAATCAGGCTCATTACTTTCAGCGAGAATCTAGAATAATTATGTTCTTTTGAATCAAAATAACGTATTATGCAATATATTTACAAAAAGAGCAAAATACAAAAAACGATTTTCTCTAAACAAAAAATAATTAATAATAACTTCATGAAAAAGTAAAATTAATTTCCCAAATGATATTATAAAAAAATAAATGGTCAGTGAATTTATTACTGACGTCACTTAGTTGACCGTTATATCGTCTATTGGACTATAAAGAAATAATACCTGAAGAGGCACTATTTTATACGCCTACACATCCTGTCTGTTGAATCTATATTTTGACTGTTCAATAATCAATGGAATAGGCTGCATTATATTAGTTATGCTTGCATTAGGCATTTTCATTTACTATCAATACACTTTCATGTAGGGAAAATAATATAAATAGAAGCGAACAATTGTGGTTTGCATTGATTATTAAGATCTCATCAAAATGCTGTAAATGTAATCTAAAAATTCCCAACAATGTATAAGATAGTGTTTAAATCAGTAATTTTTAACACCGTAATTTAACTCTACCTTCCATGTACTATTAAACGGTAACATGGCGCCACATGTTCTTTTTGATTAGAAGCGCAAGCACGGCAAGCGCAAGCTCGATGGAAGGCGAGAGAGTAACTTAGCAGAATGATGGAGTGATGTTCATGCATCTATGTTTTATATATGTTTTGTATCATGTCTTGTGTTGTGGAACGTGTCAAGTATTAAATAATATTTGTTCCTGAAACCATCCCGGATGTTCATTATTTTGTACTGAAATAATAACTACATTGGAGGGATGGAAATATAATTTTAATTCATGTAACAAATTCATTGAACAAAAGCATGTTAAAAGTTTTTAAAAAGTCTATCTCATGCGCATTTATAAGTCAAATATTTCCGAGTGCAAATTATATTGGAACAATCTCAATTTTAAAATAAGTGATAATTAAAAGCGATATATCTGTGAAGTTAATAAAATACTTTAGTATTATAAAATATGTCTACTTTTATGTAAAATTTGAGAATCAAGAGGTACCATAGATGCCTTTTTAACAGACCTTCTCTTTAACAATAGGATCGATTCATTGAGTTTATATGTTTGTATTAAATACTTTATGTATTTGAAAAGTAGATGAATGGGTCAAGCCTTCTATTTCTTGTGAGAAAATATTTTATGTTCTCCGATATGGACATTGAATAAGTTTTTTTTAAAAAACAAATGTAAAAAGCAGAGTAATGCCAGAAAAAAAATTAAACTATCTGTTACATAGAAACACAAAATAATAGAAACTACAACGATTTGCAACATCGATGATAATATGAAACATTTATTTAATTTGCTAAGATTTAGAGACAATACGGGTGTGTAGCTATATTAAATAAATTGAAAAGGCCTCCTCGATCCAGAGATTCATCAACATTAGATATTTTCTCCTGAAGACTTCGCAGGCAACTAGATTAAAGACACATTGGCTGAAAGAGATGCGCGTGAGTTGTTTGTTCTCCAATTCCCTCTAACGTTTAGAGAATTATACTCAAAATTTAAGCGTAAAGACAGATGCCTTTTAGCCATCCCACCACTTCCCTCTGTAAGAGTGGTATCATGGTATCGAGCATTCAGTGCAGTAAGTAGGAGAAAATCACTTTTTTCGCTTCTTGAATATGCATTTTAGTTCTTTGACTTACTCCATTCGAATAAAACCTTTTCCATTCTGCATCTACTGTAACATTAGCCACGTTTCTTTTGACCATATCCTCGATTGTACGGTACTTTCAAAAACACGTCTAATTTTATGATTGATTGCTATTTTATTAACATCATTATCAGAAGCAACACGAAACTATTGGCGAGATGGAGCTCGTAATTTTGTGCCTCAAGTAAGTGACAAGGTCGATATCTGAGCTTCACCTCCATCTTTAACCACACTATTGGGAGGACTTGCAGCCCCGATACATTTAACGCGCATCGGCTCCGCTGCACGAAATCAGTGGAATTGGGTCTCGAACCCACGACTCAACGAAACAACAAGGGCCACAAGTTGGCGACCATGATCACTAGGTTCCGACTACAATAAAATATACTATCCAATCAACTACTAATTTTGAATTTTCTTATCGAGTACATAATACATTGTCTAACATAAAAAGAGACACTCTAAGAGATATCAGAATTAGACGAAATGACATAAGCAAATGCCTTTCAACCGTATGTGCAATTTTCAAAATTTAGCGGCCAATGACTTACTAGATGAAGTGGACGCGGTAGCCTAGTGGTCATGGCTTCGGATTCGTGGACGACGGTTTTCATTGAGTAGCGGCTTCGAGACTTGACCGCTGAAGACTCGGCATGTAGCCAGGACTGATGCTCAAATCTGTCGGAGTCCAAAGTCCTCCCTTTGGTGTGGTGTGGAAGATAGGAGAGGTGGGAACCAGCTCAGGTTCCGTCCTCGTCACTTCACCGAGGCTCAAAATTATGAGGTCCATTGCCAATAGCCCTCGTTTCGCTTCTCGCGCGATGTTAATAAAATAACAAATCCACTAGACGAAACTCCAGCGCATTCCAAGGGAGCATCAGGATAGTCATTCTGATGTTAAGAACAACTTCCGTACGAATGCTGTTCCTTCGATCCATGTGGATTATACCAATGCCTTGCAGACGTTGTCGCGAACAGTATGAGCAATTATCACCATTTTAGTTTGGAGTTGCAGTTAGATTTGTGGCGTAAATACCTAACTCGTCTGATATATTAAATATTAATCTAACTACAAATCTGAAGTCTACAACCTAATTCCCAGTACAGGCTAAGAAATTAAAATAGTCACCCAAAACTCAGTTAACGAATGCAGTCAATTACTTTTGTTTCAATAAAGAGGTGAAGGCTCTATATTAGCTCGCTGTCTTTTAATACGGATACTAATAACTTCTATGATTATCAAAGGTTACTTTTACTCTGATACTGGGGAAATAATAATGCACTCACTGCCCGTTTGCAGTGATGCCGAACTCATTTCATATGGTCTCTATTGGACTGGAATATAATTGTTTTCAGCAATGAATCCCACTTGGAATTGAGCCCCGACACGTCTAGAGATGTCCAAGACAGTGGTGGATTGTTCACCCGAGTTTCGTTTGTCACACAGCCTGACAACAAGGAGTGATATTATGGGATGCATTTTCATTTGAAAGTTGGGCGTCTTTAGTTTTGATCTTTGATAATCATACAGCACTGTGATATATCCATTACTTTCAAAGATCCTTGAGTTTATATTTCAAATGAATAATAACCTACCTTCCACGGTACGAAATTCTACTGCTTGCATTCGTTCTTTTCCAGCACTTTCTTAGTCGTCGCTAACGCTTGATATTTCGCCAATAGAACAGGTTAGGGTTCTATAGAGCAGGTTTCTCTGAATGGCCTTGTATCATACCGATTTAACTTGTCAATTGGAACTTGAAAGTTAAGCACATCCGTTGACTGAGTAAATTCCAGCCAGATTACAACTTTTATTAAGGTTAACACGCTTCTTGCAGCTATATTTCCTGAATATAGCTCTTAAATAAAGTGATACTTTTAGTATTTTATTTTCCATACATGTACATTACACCTTCTGATTTCCGTTCCATTCGGATAATTCTTCTTGGTGTGTTTGTTTTTATGTTATAGAGTGTGATAAGGGGTCAGTCTAGCCCTGCATGTCATTGGAGATTGACAACAACAAGAACAATGATTAAATTCTTAATATGCGTGCAATGACAGTTACAATATTCAAGAAAATTCATTTTTACTCGCCATTTAATTATTCTTTAGTAAATGGGTCTCTCTAGAGATTGATTAAGGATACACTCCTTGTGAAATCTAAAATATTGCTCTCGAAATTGCAATGAAAAGCTTATTTATAAATTGTAATAGTGATGTAAAGGATACTTCATACAGTTTTGTATTTTCCGGTTATTTCGTTGCCCAGTTAAAGTTGTTATGATGACTCAGAGAGTACACAGAAATATATGATTTAAAAAAAAAACCTTACAAAATTAAGGAAAGTAAAAAAAAGATTAATTTTATATTTAATACCTTACCAAACTTTAAATTGTCAAGCAGTGTTATTCCAGAAATATAGGCTTAACTATCCCCATCAACAAAATATATTAATGAAAAATGGTTATAACACCAAAAAATATAATTTGATTTTTTTTTTTTTTTTTTTTTTTGATAATTTAAATTCTAAGAAAATATTACAAAGCAAAACTCACACACAAAAAAATGAAAAGACTTAAGATATATATATATATACATATAATATGTGTGTGTAATACATACTCGTATTTGGGATTTAAACGTTAATACTTATAAATATAGTTTTACTATTACATCAACCCATATGTAAAATGAAGCGTTTCATTTTACATGTGTTTCATTTTTCTAAAATGCTTAGGAAATGAAATCTATGAAATAGTTCTTTTCTTTATACTGATATTCTTCGTAAACAAATCGCAGATAAATTCAAATAAAAATAAGTAAATGGATACTTTATTCAGGAAGATAAATTTGAATCGATATATTTATAAATATTCCGGAAGGAAAAAAAAAGAAATACTGGTTCAAGAAAATTGAGAGACTCAAGCTTTGGATAAATTCGAATATTACATTGATCATTATTTTACCATAAATAGTTCGAAATAAAAGATATATTTCTGCACTTAAGAGCCAAAGAAATCCTGTAGTACACTGAAGAAGGGTTTGTTAGGGGCAATTTATAGAAATATTTCGCTAAATTAGTAACGAAGAATTTTCGAAGTTACAATTTAATATTTAGGGTAAATACTTATCATAACTTCTCTGGAGTAATATTGTGTAGAGCGTTTTTATTTTAAGTTATTTTAAATTTATTCGAAATAATTATGAAATGTATTGAATTCTTTTGTATCAATACTGTCGTATTATTATTTTATTTCGAACATTTGTTTCATTTCTAAGTTAAAACAAAAAGAATTATGCCTACAGCAATTCATTCAAATTAATCACTATATATTATTTAGTGAAATTTTAAATATGGTATTATAAATAGTGTCTCATACAAACCATACTGTTAAAAATAATGTATATTAATATTGTATTTGTTAGGATGCTTAAGAAATATAATAAAGTAATTATTTAAAAGCATTAAAAACAGGTCAATTGAAAAGTCCCGGCCTACCATAGTAAAACACATTTTTTTGGCAAAATTAGTTTTTTTTATTCAACATAATTCCCTTCAAGGGTGATACATTGATTATAGCGACCTCCAACTTTTTGATACCATTTTTGTAGTAGGATTTGTCCTTTGCTTCAAAATAGGCCTCAGTTTCGGCGATCACCTCTTCATTCGACGAAACTCTTCCCAGGTAGCATTCTTTTGAGATCTGAGAACAGGAAATAGACGCTGGGGGCTAGATCTGGAGAATACGGAGGATGAGGAAACAATTCGAAGCTCAATTCATGGATTTTTCTTCGTCGATTTCACTGACTTGTGACACGGTGCATTGTCTTGGTGAGGCAGCACTTTCTTTTTCTTCAAATACGGCCGTTTTTCGGCGATTTCGTTTTTCAAACGGTCCAATAACGCTATGTAATAGTCGCGGTTGATGGTCCTTCCTTTTTCAAGGTAGTCAATGAAAATTATTCCATGCGCATCCCAAAATACAGACGCCATAACCTTGCTAGCCGACTGTTGCGTATTCCCACGCTTTCGAGCGGGTTCATCGTGTGCAGTCCACTCGGATGACTCTCAATTGGACTTCGGAGTGAAATCATGGAACCATGTTTCATCCATTGTCACATATCGACGCAGAAACTCGGGTTTATTAAGCTTGATCATCTTCAAACACTGCTCCGAATCATCAACTCATCGTTGTTTTTGGTCAAAAGTGAGCTCGCGCGCACCCACTTTGCACAGAGCTTTCTCATATCCAAATATTCGTGAATGATATGAAGTACACGTTCAGTTGATATCGTTAGAGTGTCTGCTATTTCATTCAATTTCAATTTACGGTCATTCAAAATTATTTTGTGGATTTCTTATATGTTTTCGTCGGTAACAACCTCTTTTGGGCGTTCACCGTTTTCGGTGCTCATTTCACCACGTCTAAACTTAGCATACCAATCCTTGATGGTTGATTTTCCTGGGGCAGTGTCCAGAAACTCGGCATCAAGCCAAGGTTTTGCTTCAACTGTATTTTTTCCCTTCAAAAAGCAATATTCTATCAACACGCGAAATTCCTTTTTATTCATTTTTTCACAATAACAAAAGTTGCTTCACTCAAAATGCTATAATTCACAAACTAATGATCCGACAGCTGTCAAATTTATACACGCATCTTTTGATGGTTAGGGCTAACTAAAAAACATATGTATTTAATTCTAATAGTGCCATCTATGTGTCAGGACGGGGACTTTTCAATCGTCCTGTTATTAATTACACACACTTATGAGGAAACAAAACAAATGACAAGTACTGTTATATACTAAGATTATATAATATTCTAAAAGACTAATAAAAATCCATGATTAAAACTAAAAAGATCGCAATTATAATTTCTAATTCTGAATTTCATAATATTATTTAAATTTGGTACACTTTTCAATAAGATAAAATATTTTTAATATTATTGGAAACCATAAGAAAAGTTTAAAATCTTTTTGTCGCTTAATTTAAACCTAAATGTTTGTTGCACTAAAAAGGAAAATAATTCTAAAGGTCATTAGATACTTCTAATATTAAATAACAATAAACTTGTTTTAAAAAAAGTTGTGCTAGCTTACAGGTTTCAAGAAATCATATTTTGTATCAAAATTCCTTCTTCAAAATTAAGTTAATATAGAAAGTAAGAAAACTGTAATTTTTACTTTACTTCTATGTCATGAAATGTATCGTATTTTCAGTAAAAATTTATCATATCAAATATTTGAAAAAAAAAATTCTAGCATTTTTTTTTTCTAAAATCGATTGTTTTGTTTCAATCGATTCATCACCTTTTCAGTGAGTCCGTGTTTATTTCCGAAATTCAGTCCCAGAAATTTTAAAGAAATGAACATATTGTAATTTTTACATCATCATATGAACGAAAATTAGATTGGAACAAGTATTGATGTTTCCTATACCATTGCTTCTGAAATAGATACATCGTAAACTATCATTGTAGCTGCTAAACTGATTTCACTAGAAGTGCAATGAGTTAAGTTGGTGATGGTTCTTTTTCTTTTCATCTTAAACTGACAGTCAACAAAATAATTCAGTAAATAAAATATCTATTTCAGTTCTTTATTTACTCTGTAAAATAATAAGTGAATCTTACTCATCCAAAGAAAGGCCGTTGGGGTTTGTCTTCGAATCGCTAAGTCTCCCGAGGCTCAAAATGTTTTATTAAAATTTCTTAATTGAATTTGAACTTCAGCAATATTCTGTAGCAGTTATATATAAAGTATTTATAAATTCCTATTATATTTATAATTTTAACGAAAAAATAGTTAAATTAATATTTAACAAAACCTTTACGTTCAAAATATTATTTGTTTTGTGTTTACGCGACTTAAAATCGTGTGTTTAC
Source organism: Nephila pilipes (assembly GCA_019974015.1). Lineage (NCBI taxonomy): Eukaryota > Metazoa > Arthropoda > Arachnida > Araneae > Nephilidae > Nephila > Nephila pilipes. The sequence goes on from BMAW01094484.1 coordinate 94,315, forward strand.
GTTTAGGAGTTATTTATTGTGTATGATAAACGGAGGCAACTGAAATTAAAAAACAAAAACACAAACACTGAAACAAAAATAGTAGGATTAAAATAAAAGCTTAATCGCATTGTAATGTAGTCTCTTAATATAGAAATGAAAACTTTTTTGAAAACACAATTAAATGTATTTGGAGGTTTCCATAGCAACGGAATTAAATGGCGAGCTTCACTCATAAACAACGTAAGTTTGTTAATAGTTTTGATTTTTTTATCGTTGTCTTGCCGTAGAATACTTCTGCCACTTGAGATATTTTAATAATGCAAAGTAATTTATAACTTAGATGGAATCATTAAATAGTAATTTTTACTTTAACACTTTAAAATCCATTGCAGAGAAAGCTATCAGTTTTAACTTTAATTTCATATTATTCTTTATTTTATTCGAAGAGGGAGGGTTAAAATGTATGTCATTAACACTATCATGTATTTAAACTGAAAGCAGGGTTGAAATCGAGTTTTAACGACACGGCATTTCAATCTGTTTAGTGAATTATTACACTTATATCTTACAAATATCCAGTGGTACTCTTGTATAGTTCTTAAAAGCTATACTCCTTATACAAATATTCATTCAGAAGAGAAAACTTCTATATTTCTTCATAGCTCGAAATCATGTCCACTCTAATATCATTCGTATAAGATGGATATTTCAGAGTTTAATTTCTAAAGATATTTTGAATTTTATTCTAGAAGATATAAATACCAATATCAATTAGTAATAATATTTGAAAATTCAAACCTTTACTGATAATCTAAAATTGTCTGTTACCTGAAATTTGATATATAAGTAACTAAAGAAGAAATTGTTTTCGCCATTATATAAATTTGTAAGCTGATCTATTTTAAAATTTTCTTATTAAAAATACATTTTTAATACATTGAAATATCAATGACTGCTATTTTGCTGTTCTATTCCATAGCCCATTACGTAAAAATACCTTATTTTTATACATGATATTTCGTGGTTTTTGATTTTGATTATAATAACAAACATACACTTGATACAGACGAGCTTGATTATGTAAATTATATCAAAAATGATTGAACGCCTTGTTAAAGTCAATTTTATATTAATTCGACATACAAATTTTCGAAGCTATGATTCTTATCATTTTCATGTTTCATCTTTAAGCTCGTCACAAAAAGGTTACTCTTCTGACTTCAAATTTAAGTCATATTGTTATAATATGTGTAAAGATTTTTATTCATAACAATCTCGGTTTTCAATCATGATTAACCATAATATTGAATGATTACCATCAGTGTTTGGTTAACATTAATAGTACGCACATACATACATGATAAAAAATCAACTGCAAATACTATTAAAAACTATCCCACTCATAAATGCTTTTTCAAGCATCCAAACTCATGTGATAATTTAAGCAATTTCATTTATCAGTAACTAGTAACTCTTAATTGTTAAGATATTGTTCTTATAATCCTGGAGTTAAGTCATGATTAATTTAAATAGAATTGAAATAGTTTAAATTATTGATCTTCTTAGATAGTTCAAGTGAATAGGATAAATTGTGAATGAAGTCGAAAAATACTCACAAATTTATTTCTTTGTGAATGTTATGTATATACTTTTTTATTTGCTTAAAGAAACATTTTTCATTTGTCCATCGTAATGTATATCAAATTGCTTGTAGCATTTGAAAAACTAATCACAATTTGTTTTGTAGTGCTATAGGAATGATTCTTAATAACAAACTGCATTTTATTATAAAACGCTAAACAAATAATATACCTTTAAATCAAAAACAGGAAAAGAAAATGGTAATAAGTTTCTACTGAGACAACTAAACAGTGGAAAAAATATATTATTAGTGTCATGTTATTGAATTTTAATATAAGTACACAAAGGTGGTTGTTAATTACAGTAGCATTCAAAGTAATACAAATATCGAAGGTGATGGTAGTAACTCATTGTTTTCATAGGCAATCTGAAAACGATAACAAGTTTTTTGTTTGGGTCATAGAAGAAACAAAATACCTAACATGAATGGAAATTTATATTGACAATATTTATCAATTGTATCTTTGATATATTCTCCTTTTAAATGTCTATTAAAATATTTATGCATTAACAAATATTTTTTAATGTAGGATACAGATAAAAATAGAAAAAAAACCCTAATGTTTATTATTTTTAATTTTTTTTTATTTGAAAGACAGAACAAACTTTTGCTCAGAAATTTATGAAATGTAAAATTAGAATGGTTAATTCAATTAGAAATCATCCAATGAAATTTTCAATGTATAAAATTTGGGGACAATTTCATTGCGAATGCAAAGCAATACCTCTTTATTAAATTTTAATATTTACCTATGAGAATTATTTTGAAGTTTTTCGAGCAGATTGAATGGTATACATTGCAACATTTGATTAAATATAATTTTTGCAGAATTCATGTAATAGTTCCAATGTCACAAATAGCTAAAAATATTATTTTAGTTAACTATCTAATTTCAAAAGTCTTCTAATTTGAGAGGAAAGGAAAGACTTAACTTAAAGCATAATTATTACTTAATAAAATTAACAAAAAATTATAAGATTCTGCAAACTGTAATTGAATGTGATTTAGATATTATATCTAACGCTTAATTTCCATTTACCTAGTTAAATTTATTTAAATCTATAAAGGTAGATGACAATTACTCCTTTTCAGTAAATGCTGAAATTTTCAATACATTTTTTTTTTCTCTCGAATGCTTTTCAAAAAAACTGCTAAGAACTTAGAAGGAAAATAAGTTTAGTTTAGGGTGATTAAATATTTGTAGTAAAAATATTTTAAACATGAATGATAATTTATAGAAAGAAGCAGAATTGATACAGAATGGTAAAAGTACACTTATGTATTATAAATTAAAAGTAAACTTCACAAAATCCAGGAACAATTTTTAAAATATTCTCCAGTAAAAAAACTGGAATTATTAAAATAAGGTGTTTGAAAATAAAACAGAAAACTGTGATGTATTACATATATATTCGATTACTTGTAAATAATGTCTCCATTAAATTGTAAGTGAAAATAATATTTTGCCTGATATTTTGATAAATAATTCAGTAATTTTGGGGTAGTCATTAACTACAAGCCATTTTAAGTTAATTAAAAGTTTATATATCTTTGAAGTGTTATTTTGTTATGTCACTGAGATTTACTTATGCTTAGAATCAAATAAAAATAAATTTTGGTAACGTTCCCATGAAATAAAGAGAATTTAATTATTCATACAAATCATAATTGAAACAATAAAATAACTATTTCAAATTATTTCAAATTATTTAAATATTTTAATTTCAAATTATACCTTAATTAATTTGAAATTAAAATATTTAATTTACAAATATTAGTATTGTTCGGTATTTAGAGTTTTTTTAAAAATTTAAATTCTATGGGGAAACATAATGTAAATCAAATACATTTCCACTTGAAGACGAAACCGAAATGCTACTATTTATTTGTTGTTTTGAACAAATGGTTGTCAAATTAATGTAACATCCAATTGAAGAATCAGATAAAATGAAGTTTATAGACAATTTTTAATGATGTAGACGTAGAAGATTTTTATTATATACACATATATAAGGTAAGAGGTCAACTTCCTGCTATGAATAATGTAGTTATAGATAAGACACCAGTTTTACATAATTATTGCAAAATGTTATAGTTCAATGATTTGTAGAAATTCATCATGATTCGTTTCAATCTAGTAAACGTATAAATGACTAGAACGCCAAACCGTAGCTCATACGCCAAACTTGGCTCAATCTCTGTTTAAAAGTCGCGCTTCAGTCAATATCGAGTGAGCCATCGTGATGTTGAGTTTTGAAGAAGTTTTTACGAGAGTTCTGAGATTTTACCT
>BMAW01094484.1:98628-109965 GCA_019974015.1 Nephila pilipes
TTGTAGCACTATCATGAAGCTATAACTTTCTCACATAATAGATAATTCCTCAGACTATTGTAGATTTATATTTCATTAAGATAATTGACGTAAATTAATTAATTTAACTGGTTGATTAAGTAATTACCTTACCTCCACAAAACTAAAAGTAGGTTCTATCATTCTCTCGATTTACTAAATGTTAGCCATGAACGTAAGATGATATAAACAGAGCTTGAGTTACATGGCGCGTCTTAATTTTTCTGTCAAATAAATTGGCGCCTAATATTCAAAAATTTAGCCAACCCTTGGGTAGAACAACCAAATTTGTAGGTTTTTCTAGAAGAAACATGATTAATATTATGTCCATGTATCAAACAGATCAGAACAAAGCAATTCGATTACAGCTTCACAGATTTAATTTTACTGTAGATTTACCACTTGTATGTGCTTATGATGAACTCTACAGACATTTGATTAAGTATATAATTGAAATTTTATAGTAATTTCAAAATTCCTTGTTTCATTTCGAGAAAAACAAGATATTCAATTACTTTCTGTCAGTTATTGATATTGAAGAAATCATTTTTCGACTTAACTTTAGACACACACGTGAAAGACTAAAATAATTTAAAAGCTATTAAATACATTTAATCAGATGAATTTTGAAATGTAAAATTTTAGAATAATAAGAGCTTCAAATGAAAAAAATATTAAATATCATTTATTTATTACTTCAGATACATAAATTCCTTCCTTCTTTCGAAAATAATTGCTTCAAAATTTTCTACCATCAGTTAGATATTTTATTTTCCTAAATTACGAGATTAAAATAATATTTTAAGCTTTTCTACGTAAAAATAAACTTATAACGCATGTTGCAAGCATATTTAAAGAAATTTAGAATTGCGAAAACAAGATGACGCAATTATTCTCCGAAAAGTATTAATGTATAAAATTCTTTTAATTTTTGAAAGAGATATTTATGTTACGTCCTTTGATGTTCGAATATAATCATTTTCTTATTATTTCATCATAAAGGGGAAATTTTAGAAACATTAGCCAATCGTAAACACAGTTTTAAACTCGGTTTTACATTTTATTTCTACGAAATATTTATTTCATTAGCATTAGACTTAATTTTAAGAATAGTACGATTATTTCGGATATTTGTAATGGATTGTTGTTATTTTATTTGTGACTAATTAATTAGAATAATACATATGCATAAAATTTGTCGGATGTGTTCGCTAAAAGGGCTTAAAGTGAAAAATTCAAATTTCGTCAAGTACTTACTATTTTTTTTAAGCAATTATCTTTAATTCTTTACATGTATTATTTTATATTAATATCAATTTGTTTGAATGTATATGTATATATATATATATATATATATATATATATATATATATATATATATACATATATATATATATAAAACAAAAAAAATAGCATATAAAGCAATTCTGCTTTAAATATCTAACATTTTAATTTTAAACATCTCTTTTTGAGAGTTACGAAACTTGCAAATGAATAATTTATATTTAGTTACATTTTTTAATAAAAGGAAATACATGAATAAAAATCATAATAATATTGTCTTTAAAAGAGCTGTTTCAGTACAAAATATCTAAATGATAAACAATGAAAGTTGACAATTTTTTCCTTAGATGTTGAGTAGCATTTTTCGTGAAATGTCTGTAATTTCTTTTGGACTCAATAATTAAATTATTTATTTCTGTTTCTCTAAAAAGATAAATTGCATTGGAAACATAGAATGGCAGTTTGCTTATTGATAAAAATAAATTCCTTCTCAGAAATTTATATCTATAACTTTTTATACTGCGAATTTGAAATTGGGCTTGGTAGATTATTTCTCCTTAAGACATTAAAGTTTTTTGCAGAAAATTTTGCTTGAACAAAAGATTTTTGATTTAAATTATTTAAATAATTTTTTTAACATTTTATTGTTTAATATTAAAATTTACATTATTTTTAAATAACTTTGTTTTTGGTTTTTTTTATGTATAGAGTTTTTTTTATATAGGGAATTAAATTAATTTTCTTACGTAATTTTTATCACACAGCCATTATTGATTTAAGAAGATACCCCTTTGCTTTTCTTTTCACCTGAAACATACAAAAACATATTTGTGAACTCTTTTCTGTTGAAAATGTTCATATAAGCAGATATATTTTCATACTCACTTCGTTTTTGATCATTTTTCTTTATGAAGGGACATAATTTTTACTGTGTTGTAAGCTACCCAAGTAATTTAGATAATTTTTGCATGCGGATTCTCGGTAGCCTAGATCTCATGCGATAAACAGTTTTCGTCGAATCACGGGTTCGAACCTTGATGCCACTAAATACCCACCTTATAACTGGAACTGATGGGGGCGTTAAATCTGTCAGAGTCCAAAGTCCTCCTATTGGAGTAGTATAGAAATTAGGAGAGAGAGGTGCCAGCTTAGGTGTCGTCCTCGTCAAATACGAGGTCCGTAGCCAATAGCCCTCTTGTTAGTTTTAGCGCGACGTTAATAAAACCAAACCAAAGTATGTGGTTTCTCCTTTAAAACAAGTTTCGGACCCGTTAATGGTATCACGATTCAAGCCAAAGATTCAACTAAAACTACATCTATCACGAAAGAGACATTTTGGCCACTCAGATACAATAATCATGAAGTCTAAAATATTGTTTGTTCATTCAAAGTGAAATACTTGTGATCTGTAATTAAAATGTTCTGTATTGTCCACGATTCGTCTGAAACGATGCCTGCCAGGATCATGTCCACTCATGCTGTGTTTAATACAAATATAAAAGGTTAAATAATATGAATACATTATATTAGAGTGCTCTAGGGCTAAACAAAAACTTTAGTTCTAATTATAGAAGTGTACTTTCATATTCATTAAATATCTTAGAAGTGTGCTTGGAGTGATATGAGGCATACTTACCTTCAGCTGTCCTTGTAGACATTTCCTGGACTCTAATTAATGCAAACAACTCAACTTCCAATTATGTAAAGTAAAGTTCTTATATAAATGTAGGTGTAGTGAGAAAGATGAGACGGAAAGAGACAGGATATTAATATTTGGTTGGTGGAAGAGTATTAATATACATTGTATTGCATCCTACAGATGAGATTGATTTGATCTGAAATCGGATCTATTGGTAATAAGGGATAGTTAAGTAAAATATTTTTATATTATTTTATTGAGTATACATAAGGGTTGCTCCAACAGGCATGGTAGACATAGTGAATGCTTAATGTCTTATTAAATATCCAGTTAAAGCTTTATTCATAAATTTATTTGATATTTTACTAAACTTTAATTAATAGGGACATTTATTAGTGATGGAATAAGTGAATATAAATAATGAACGAAATGCGACGTGTTCATCACAGGCTTTCTATTTATTACATAGGAGTATTTATTCACTATTAGAATGAAACAACGCCTGCCATACACACGATGCCAATAACATTTAGGAAGATAATAAGCGATATAAAGTGATTGATATACATTCAAAAACTTCCAACTTCTACGAACTGTAGTAAAATTGCGCCCATTGTGTCGTCTAAACCTCTCTCATGAGTATGACACCTAAAATTCACAATCAAGTAGATTCATTGAATCAATCAGCCAGGATTCCTTTATCATCTAAATGAAAATATCTCTTGGAAAAGGTTGATAAACAAATATTGAACGAAATTCGATGTCATTCGTTATTTTTCGATTGAATCCCTAAATAGAATTAGTAATTGATGATATCCGGGAGGAGAGATATTATTATTATTATTGCGTAACTGTGTTGCAAAATTATCTAAAATTAATAATAAAGGATTATGGTGTTGTTAATTACATGATTTTGTTCTCAACTCTTAAAATATAATAAATTTGTAATGCTTCGCATATAAACAATAATATTAAATTATCACTCATGGAAATGAAATCCATCTGAACACAGCAAACGTACTTATCGTAGGTTTTGTTTTGGAATTCACAACTTTCTATAATTCGCTTAATTATGCGTAAGGATATAGTCCAAATATCCTTACAATTATCCTGATTACAACGCATGTAAGTTGTTTATATATTAGTTTCGTAATTCAATAAAAGTACTTCTCTTTATTTTTTGCTAAAATTATCTAGCACGCACATGTTTTTAAAAAATAAATTTTAGAATTATTTTTAAACAAGATGCAAAATCTTAGAATTCCAAACTCATTTAGGAAAAAAAATGATAAGAATTTTTCATGTTTTTATTAAAGGTATGTGATGTAACTAAAGCTTTTATTTTTGTTTTCTTTAAATTATGTCGTTATATACGATACGTAGAATATAAAACATTTGCGTCCTGCTACGCAATGATTTATATGATTATTGCTAAACTAAAAGCTTTTTAATAAATAATTTTAACATAATATAACATAATTTCCCCATGCTGTATATTATTACTGATATTTAAAAAGAAAAAAAATATTATAAAAATGTTAAATTAAATTTTATTCTTCTTTACTATTTTCGAGTAACTTTGATGTTACATGAATCAAAATTTTATGTAACTCCTTCTAAATATTATCATTATCTATAAGAAAAATGAAATACAATACGAGATACAGACAAAAGGGGGGGGAGACAAATAGTAGTATTTTTAGTCATAGATCACACAGAAATAAATGTAATAAAAATTAAACTAGTGCTTATATAAAGATAAACTAAAAGGTATTAAAGTATTTTTTCAAAAATAAAATAGTGCCTAATTAAATCTTAGGTAAATTCTAACCTAGGTAATTATCGATAAATTAAGTATCATAGATACTTATGTATAACATCAATAAAGTATAAACGTTTATGCCTTATTTTATGTTTAAAAAACTTCTTATACTTTTTAGTATATCTTTAAATGAAAGCAAGAACGTGTGGGCAAAATTTCATCTTAATTGTTGAGTTTAAGGCCTAAGTCTCTCCTCTACCTCTCAGTACAGAGAGTAAGGCCAACTAAATCTGTAATTTTTTTAATCGTACTAAAGTATTGTATTATCATTGGAATTATACGAGGTTGTAAAATTTCAACTCGATCAGATGTTAAGAAGTGTGGTAAAATTCAAGTACAATGTGATTGGGCCTTCATTCTCCCAAGTCCATAAATGTTTGAGCCTACAAATGTATTGCATTGTTATCGGAGTTGTACGCAAAATTTCAGCTATGTAAATGATATGAAGTGGGTTGAAATTTAAGTGAAACTTTGAGTTGAAAAATTATACATACATATGAACATAGCAAGTTAATTAAACGCGTGTAAGAAAGGAGAACATGTATTGAAATTAAAGAAATAATTCTACATTAATACAAGCCCGTTTTGTAGTATGTTTAAAATGCGAATATCATTTCTCCTGAATAAAGAAACGTCTTCACAATGCATGGAAAAATCGTTTAATATATAGGCATATGTGATTATATTAACTGATTTCTTTATGAAGAATATTTTTAAATGCCCTATAACACTTTTTTTATTAAAATATTATAATACCATTTCCCATTTTGGTTTCTTGTTTCATTCTTGCATATCTTTTGTATATTGCTATATGAGATGTATTCCATAAAATTCGTTTTATTATAAAATACATAACATCTTACATATGATGAGCACTGCTCTTAAGTTAAAATGTCAGATTTCAACTAAGAGTCTTAGAGATTTCTTTTCTTCAGATAATCACATATCTCGAAAGGCATAAAAATATGCGTCATAAATTTCTAGACAAAAAGGGGGAACTCATAAAACCTAATGTGCTTGACTTTGATCTATGGATAAACTGACCAATAATACCTTCAATAGCTTTCCTTTCGTTCGGAAGCACATAATCATATCTTTTTGTAAATGATATGCTATACGTAAATCTCTTTTTATACAGTAGGGGTATAAATTCCACCAAACTATGAAGTGAACATAGCGTCATTGCGCAAGATGAACCAAAATATTTATTATATTTTTAGATATACAAATATTGTTTCTGCATTTTTTTTACTGTTGATAGTATTTATTTGTACGGATTGTTGTGCTTTTTCATGTAAATGCTGATATGTAAGAGAGTTCCTTCCATAGTGTATCTATATGAGAATGATTAAAGGAATATGTTATATATCATTCTCATATAGATAAATTCGAAATAAAAACCAACGTTTTTATATGGTGGCAAAGTTAATTAAAGAAAATTATTGAAATATCAGTTAAAACTGGTCTCAAATATCTAAATATTGCATTGTTAAGCAAGTAAGAACAGTTTCCAAAATTTCAGAGCTCTAGCTTGATGGGAAGTTGGTTAAATTAATGATAGAAAATTTAATGACACAATGATACACACACAGACAGACACACACTAAGTGAAATACATAAAAACGTTAAAACTAACTAAAATTAATTAATTCACCCGTTAAATTAAATGGTTTGAAAGCAGTTTAACCCAATCACCCTTGGGGACAAGAATTATTTGGCAGTATTTTGCCAATAGTGGCTACCCTGGTCCGTATTACGGACTTAACGTTCAGCCAAAAAAAATCGCCAAGTTTGGTACCAATTTTTGCAACCGTGCCAAGTGGTTGGACTAAACTGCATTATTAAAGAAAATATTAGTTAAAACTTGTCGTAAATCTCTAAATATTTTATTGTTAGGCGAGTAAGAACGATTCCCAAAGTTCCAGAGCTCTAAATTGATGGGAAACTGGTTAAATTAACGATCGAAAATTTCATGACACACACACACACCAAGTGAAATACGTAAAAACGTTTTAAAAAAATGATTGGCAACCAAATATTTTTTCACTAAACAAAAATTTTGGATACATTACCTTTTGTTCGAGTAACTTTTGTTTGGCAATAAGTACTTTCAAAAAAGAGCTGGCTTTTTTCATGTTTTACTAGGAATAAAAAATAATCAAATAAATTTAAATTATACTTCATCTTAGAGACGTAACACTTGAAAGTTTTCTGTGTGTATTAAGAAAGGATAGTTATTTTAAGATATATGTCACCATTTTCGTGAAAAGTTTCCAAAGTTACTTTATTACATTTTATTAAAGCCCACATAGTAAAGATTTCATTACTGGTTTCCATTTGTTTCTAGAATAGTTAATTAATGTAATATAAGTATATATTCATGTAAGAAGCATTATAATCTTTACTTGCATTTTGAGGAAAACTGCGATTTTAATTTTTTTTTATTACGAAAAACTTCATTTCTTAAAAAGTATTTCATGCATCCAAATGAGTTTTTACCACAATGTTCTGTATATAACATCTTAAGGTATGTTATGAACCTCAAACATAGCTTTTAAGTATATAACTATTTATTTTTGAAAAACCTTTTTTTAAAAAGGTGATTTTTTTTATTTGTAAAATCATGTTGTGTTTATAAGTTTAGATATAACTCAGTAAGTTTAAATGATAACAACATTTTTTCTGCTTCACTACACAGATATATATATATATATATATATATATATATATATATATATATATATATTAACCCTTTCGCTACCGGAGGGAGAAAAAATAAATGCTTCTCTGGGACCGCGGCTTCTTACGCTGTGCCCAGACTATTTTAAATATTAAGGTTAATTCGTGAAAAAATTCCTCTAAAATCGGCAATTTATTAAAATATTTTGGTATATACATATATTACTTAAAAAGCATTAAATTTAATATATACGAAAGAAAAAAAAGATTTAATCGAAAATTGTATGTTTTATACATAAAATTACATAAAAAATCATACTTTTAAGAAAATACAAAATATATTTACATTTGTTACAGAAATTTCATGGTGTAATGATGTGCTATTATGGTAATATAAAAGATAAATCTTATTTTGCTGTATGGTATATTTATATAAAAAAATCAATGCGTAGTATAACGTCCATGTCTTACACACATATTTTGACAATTCACGCATGATTTTAAGCAAAAGGCAGATTTTAGTCCTTTTTTTTTTCTTTAATGTCTATGTACAGATGTGGATTATTTTCGCTAACATTACTCATTCATTATTTCGAAAATTGCAGTATCAGATAAATAATTTCTTTTCGTCATGAGTGTCGCTACAAATAAAAACTGACCCAATGAAACGAACAGCTGAGAATAACTGCTACCAAAAGCCCTAAACCCCATAAAGGGTCATAAATTCTCCTTCGAACTTCTAAGAAATAAGCAAGAAAGGAAAATGCAAACCGAAAGCAAGTACACCCTTTAAATTATGTCATTACATTTAAAGAGCCGCTCCGCAGCACGTGTTTTTAACAATTACTCCCCTTCCTCTTGTTAGTCAGAAGTGAAATCCAAGCCCATATCACCCAGGTCAACACTCCAAATAACTTATCTATATAGATTTAGCGGTATTGTAACGCCATATAGTAACATTAAAAAATCATATAAACCGTTCTCATCGAACATATCTCTATTGATACGCTGTGCCGTAGAAGATACTCACGGAGCGTATCGCTCGTGATATGCTGGACACAAGAGAGCCAACACGAGCGTATCGCCTGTGATACGCTGGGAGCGAAAGGATTAAATGTGTTGTTGAAAGAGGGAAGAAAATATAATAATCATTATTTGTTGTATGGCTTTTAGCATAAAGGTCAATTTTTACAAAATTTTAAGAAAGTATGGCCAAATTTAAAAAATAAAAATAGTTCATTGAAATGACTTTTGAATTTACAACTTCATAGACCATTGTAACTAAAACATAAGTGTTTTAAGATAATTTCTTTATAAAATTTGAACTTCATTTTCATCAACAGTGTCGATGGATTTAAAAGACAGTAGATCACTTGAAAAAAACTGTTGTATCTTAAATTAATTTCGTCAACATCAACATTTTTGGTTGCCAAAATAGCCCGATTACCGAGCCAGTTATAATCCAAGTGATTATTCTGTATGTCCGGGAAGATACTCTCAATTAATTCATTTTTTCCTGAACAACAGTGCAGAAATTGTCTGACAATTTAAAACATTATTTATATGGTTGCAGTTCTATTCTACCATTTCAAATATTTAGCATTTGTTAGAAAAACATTTCTGACGTTGGATCATTTTGCAATTATACGCGTATGTTTATGGTCAGTCGAAGTGTTTCGACACTTCGTCATAAGAACGATTGTTTTAAACATGCGCTAATCTCATTGGCGAAAATAGAGTGAGGAATGACTGGAGTCCATTCCCTAGAAAACAATGCAGTTCAGAAAATTCAAACAAATATATTCATAACTTTTTCAGTTATTATGGTCAAGGTGCACACATTATATGTAAAAAGCAGTTTGGAGAAAAACGTATTAAAAGTTTAAATTATTGCACCAAATTAAATTACCTATGTGGTAGGCTAAAATTTCTCAGACTTGTATGTTACACCTTCATTAGCCTCATCTTTGACAAATTTTCTTTTCAATTTAGATCTATTTTTTGGGGCAGTTTTCACAATACATGATGATTGTCGTCTTGATTCAGTTATCCGCTCTTCATCCAGTTCAGCAAACCCTTTCAATGTATTTGTTCCTACTTGCACATGCGCTGCAGTTAAGACATCAAACAAACCTTGAAACCCCCTTTATTAAATTGTATGACAGCCAAGTAAGCGTCTAATGGTAGAGTTTGTAACTCAAAGAAAACTTCTTTCGGTATAAATTTCCACAGAACACTATTAAAACTATCATTTGCATTTTGTGTTTTCCCATGCAAACATTTATTTAGTAAATACTTATAGCATAGTTTCATATAATGAGGTTTAATGAAGTTCATTATGTTTTGGGGTACTCTCCTTTACAAGTATCATTATATTACCAGTATTTCGAAATCTTGAACCCAAACACTTTTGAATGTGTCCTATACATTCAAACTTTGTGACACTATTTTCACTATAAATATTTCTAATCGAACCAAAACCTTTTGAATCATCATCCCCATAGAAATGCACATATTTTAATTTAATCCTGTGAGTTGATCAAACATGTGATAGATACCGATGGGTTCCATGGCACAGGATGATCCCTCATGTTTTACACACTTATGAGTACTTTTACCTTCAGGAATGTTTTGACAAAATCTGCACATTTTTAATATAATTTCCATTTTTACCAGTATCTATGGATATGGTAAACACATACGTACAGAGACAAATCTATTCACTGCCATGTTCTATCGAACTGACACGCCGAACTGAACAATTTCATCACAATTATTTTTCACGTGAATCTGAGTGTCACCCTCATTCATAATTTTATGTGCCACATTACTGGAAACATTCTCCAACTTTTTCGCAAGACAATTGTAAGCTGTCTTGGATAGAATGCTCAAATTCATAGCTGAACACAGCTTTCTTGCAGCAGAATATCCTTTCTAATAATCCTCAAGCCAAAAACAAATGCAAGGTTGATGTTGTGCCTTTTGTTCACTTTTGGAGATGTACAAAAGGAGATGGATTATTCATAGTTTGGACATTTTAGTAACAAATTAGATGCTAAGCCAAATACTGATTCTTCAAAAAGCTGGTTAAAGTCGGGATTATGGTACCCCCTAGGTGATTGGTGACTTCTGGAAGTGATAATGATTTAAGCGTGTCGATTTAGGTTATGATAACCCTATGCATTCTCAATGCTTAAGTCACGCACGTTTGGCGACATATATAGAAAGTTGCCAAGTTTCGTCGCCAATTGTTTAGGGGACCCCCTATTCCCGACTTTAACCGAAAAGCTTTACACCATTTTGAAAAACCTCAGGACAGTTAAATGTGGAAATAAAATCATTTAAAATTTTAAAATTAATTACTATGAATGTGACTGTTTTTGAATGTGACTGAAGTTTTGATTCACTTAATGTTGCTGTAACACATCAATTAGTATTTTTCTCATCCACATTCTTGGTGTAATTGTTTCCCTTATATTTTCGAACAGAACTTCAGTTTTTCCTATTAGCCATGACTTTTAATAAAATACTAACGCTAACTAATAAAATCAAAAATATCTAACTGGAAATAATTTCTATCAAAAGCAATACCAACAATTGAAATGAGTACTGTCTTAAGCACAGTTTAAGCGTTGTAAAGACAATATTGTTGCCAAACGCTTTGAAGAAATTGGGTATTGCCAATCGGCAGATGCTAAAAGCACAAATTAAACAAATAATCTGCAATAAAAAATATTGTGACTATATATTAAGATAAAAACTACCTTATCTTTCAAGTTGGACCAAACTGTACACCGTGTGCAAAATTTCATTAAAATCGGTTCCTTAGCTTAGGAGTTCATTGCGGACAAACAACGTAACACTTTTTTTTTTATATATAAAGCTATATATATAT
>BMAW01094507.1:0-30667 GCA_019974015.1 Nephila pilipes
TATTAGAAATTCTTAAATAACTACGCCTATTTTTTTAGACACCAGCCTGTAAATATCTATTTCAACTGCATCGAACCTGAAGCCGCCAAAGATAAAGAAAAATATCCAATAATACTTATCCACGGACTTATGTCGTCCAACAGAACATGGAATCAAGTTAAATTTAATCTACATAAAAAAACGAATCGAAAGGTAAGTCTTGAAAAAAATTGTAGTCAACAATGACATAACGTTAAAGAATAAGCAAGAAATTCCAATGTAGTAAATATATCTATATAATTTTTTTAAAATTTCTCAACATTTCATGGAAATAATGTGATTAATTTTATTAATTAAAATATTATCTTGCTATTGACTAAAGAGAAATATACATTACAACTACTTACATTTGGAAATAATGGAAGTTCTTACTTTAAACATGAAAAATAATGGAATTGAACGAGATTCTTTTGCCGTTGTTATCTTTTACCCCAATTTACTTTCCCAAAAAATGCGCCAATTCACTGAGAGTGTTAAAATAACTCCATTAAGAGTTAATAGCAAGCAAGAAAAACAAATTTAAGTTGAATAAAATTTTCAAATCTTAAGTATGCCATTCATTTGTAATAAAACTAGTAACATCTCTATTCTAAAACAAAAATCTGACATCATTATTTTCAGATCATAAATAAAATATTCTAGCACATTTATGTATCATCTATCACATTTAGTTTCTTAGAAATTTTCACAAAAGCAACGAAAATTTTTTGGCAAAGGTCCTCGCAATTTCGAACCACTTCACTGGCGAGGAGATTTCCTGAGCTGCTATCTAACTTTCAGTACCATGATATGGGGATTTGAAGACCAGCTTAGCTTAATATGTTGATCAACGACTTGTAGTTTAAATGACATTTACAGCAATAACCTGTAGGAGAGAGAGAGAGGGAAAGTAACTCTCGCTATCTTTTAACCAATAATTTTCTATTTAAGAAATCACGTAATTCTTCGAGACATAAAATACTTATTATTGTTAAGGACTTCGACTCTTACGTTTTGTAATATTCTTTATAATGAGGACAAATCTTATTTCAATTACATTGCAATTCCTTCAAACTCTTCTTAAGAATGAGTATATTTTTTTAATAGAAATAGAAAAAAAGAAACCAATTGTGAAATGGCAAAATTTGTGTTTCATAAATTAAGCATTAGTAATAACATTTAGCGATATAATATAATTTCTTGTCCATAGCACCTGAATAATCACTTTAGTATTAACAATTAAAGAAGAAGAATTTATAAGAATAGAAGAAAAGATCAGCTGATTATGCAAATGAGCCGAATTGCTCCAAAGACGGCTGAACCAAACAATATGCTGTAATTTCTTCCATGCCATCATGATGCAAAAAGATTACCACAAAAACTTTGATTCCGCCCGTACTGCACGACATTCGAGGCGTGGTGGTCTGGTAGTCATAGTCGCGAGTTCTCAAACTGCGTGTCGGATTATGGGTTCAAACCCCAATGCCAATAAAGATTCTTCTTGTAGCGGGGCTATGCATGTTAAAACTCTTAAAGCCCCAAGTCCTCTCGTTGCCATGTTGTGGAAGTTTTGAGAGGGATGTGCCAGCTCAGGTGTCATCCTCGTCACTTCACCAGGGTTTAATATTATGAGCCTTCATGATGATTGCAAGTGCGACGTTAGTAAATAATCCCTTACATGCCACGAGTCATCCGTTTTCTCTGCTATTTCATTTTCTGTAAGCATGGAATTACGTATTGTTTTAGTACGTTGCCACATTGTCCTGTAAGGCGCATTCCACCCTATTCCACCCTTTATCACAGCCATAAAAATAAAAATTCTCTTTCATATGTAAAGTAAATAAAAGTAAATGTAGTTATTTTTCATTTATGTTATGGCTGTCCATTTCTATGATAAGTTTTCGCCTCTGCCTGAACTTAAGTGGACGCGTTTATCGAGGAAGCGTAGACAGGGTTTTTACTGTTGTTTTCTAATTGTACTTTGCATAATTTCTTGGACTACTGCATCTGCGTATAGAGGAGGTCAGACAAGCGTTCCTGACCACACTTTATTTTACAGAAATCTACAGTCATTACTCCTGGTGTAATATAAGGAGAGTTGTTGTCCAAGAAATCACATCTTTGCTAGTAGCTATGTGTAAAGTCTTACCGCATCTTTGATATGTTGACGACATTCTATGTCTGTTTGAGTTATATTTCATGGCACAACAAATCGGGATCCTTTTCTTACAACAGTGCTACTCTTATAATAACTCCTCTATTTCTGAATTATTTATATGCTGTTCAAATTTTTCCACGGCTAAAAAGGTTTGCTGGTATTTTGCCGACTGAACATGTATGGGACATGGTAGGCTGTGACTTTTGGACTCCACAAAATGCGTACGATTTGGAAAAATAGCTGGGGAATGTCTGCAAAAATTTATCACAAGTTCATTGTCGAACATCTGTATCATTAGTAACTCGACGTATATAAACGTGCATCAGAATTGGAAGAATTTCAACTATTACTGAGAGTAAAAACTAGATTGCAACTGCACCATTAATACGTTCTAAGACCTTGCGATTGAAATCAGCATATGTTTGTGTCTATGAATATTTGATATCAATGAAAAGTGTTATTTTCATCACAGTGTTTCGTTATTTTTTTCAAATGGATCTATAAAATAAAACATATTAAAAATTCTATAAGAAGTTCAAGGTAAATTTCAGAGGCTGAGATGTATCTGGCAGCAGTGTCACAGTTTAGTTGCCGGTTTCGATTCTATCCAAGATCACTTGGTAATAAATTTTAATGATTTAATTACAACGTAAACATCCATTTACGCAATTTTTAATGACGTAGATGGATGCTGACGTCATATGCCAAAAATGAATTGACGACTGTTATAAAATCAAATAGTATAATTGAATCTATTTGCCGATAAGTCTCTAACAATAATTTACTTCAAAAATGCTGAAGTAATTTTGCATTCTGAAGTTGCTAACAATAATTAACTTCGAAATGTTGCATTAGAGTTGCATAACTTAATATTATTAAAGGAATATTACATTACGTAGCGAAAATATATATAGCAATATTGCTTATTTTTTATTGATTATTGAAGGCTCATTGCAGAAAGTAGGTTGTTGGTGAAGGATATTGAAATACTTAAATTTGATAAATTGAAGAAAATACCATCAGGGTTAGTACTGTGCTCTTTAATCTTTCACATTATTTCACGTGTGGAATTAAGAAGCACATTGAGATTTGAAATGTACAAATTACCATTTATTACCAAGTGATCTTAGATAGAACATCGGTAACTAAACTGTGACGCTGCTGTGTGTGACAGATACACCTAGCCAACAAAAAATTTCCCTTCAACTTCTCACTGAATCTTTAATATACATCGTGATATTTACGTCTATTTTTTTTTTTTGTAAAACTTTGACTCGAACAAACAGCATTTTCTTGCAGTAGGATATATGATTATTAGAAAAATAATGTAAAGGGAATCTACAAACCATACGTTATTTATTAAAGATTTCTTCACTCGATATTTAGATTTTTTTTTTACAATTCGCCGGTTTAGTGAGAAACTTTATGAATGATGATAGTTTTCGTTGATCAATTCAATGAGAAAACAAATACATTTTTCTCATTCATATTGACCCAAACGAGAATGATATTAATATTTAATCAATATTTTTGATAACAATTTTCAAAAAAGGTTGAATCTTGTAAGAAAACAAATGAATTCTGCTTTTAGTTCCGTAAAATACCATAATGTTACTGTTGAATAAAAGTATAGTTTAGCACAGATGAATGCAGTGTTATTCTCAAAGTAATCTATCAAGAGTCCCAAATCATCATTTTGTGATCTATCAGTTATTCGGCAGCCCGTCAAGTGAATTATATATTGAGAAAAATTCTGAAACAATTTCACTATACTTTGCATTGCACTAAATTATTCAAAAGTAAAATGAACATTTACTATAATGATTTTAGTAATCCCAAAAATCATTCTTGATCCGTAACGATATTATTTTCCACGAAGTTATTCCTTCATTCTTTTGATTCTAAAACATATTTGAAGTATTTCTGAACATAATACGAATGTTATGAATAATACTTTTATAAATTTCTTTTACATAATACACTATTAATTGAAAGTTTACTTACATTCTTTTTTAGATATATTGTTTAGATTTGAGAAATCACGGAAGAAGTGAGTACACCAAAGATTTCTCTTTAAAATGTCTCGTAGCAGATCTAGATAACTTCATGAGAACCCAGAATATTCAGAAAGCAATACTTATTTCGCACTCTTTAGGAAGCAAAATTGCACTGGAATTCGCCCTAAGAAAGGTAATTTTCATCTAAACACTTTTTCTCATTACATGAAATACTCTATATTAGCAATATTTAAAATACTAGGGTATTTTAACTAATCGCTAAAATGTTATTTGACAGAAATTTAATGATGCTTTATTTCATTAATGTTTATAATACTAAATTTTAAAATATAGGATTAAGATATGAAATTGAATGTCCTGTTAAAATTTATATTATTCATTTTGGTCAAACATTTCTGTTGATTGATAATGATGATAATTACAAAATTTCCTATGATAATATGAATCATAAAAGCAATATATGTTTTGATAATCAAATCTGCAAAAACTGAATTTCGGATTTTGTATTTAATTCCTTGAAGAATAAATATTGTAGCTATTAAAATGTTTATCTCGTACAGTTAAGTGCCAGAAAACTTGTACTCCAAGCTTATACTTAGTGGATCGACAAAAGGTGCGAAGGACAACAGACAGACGAAGAGACGGGTACTCTACGGGCTTCTGAAAATATCTTGTAGACAATGGATACGATATTTCAGAAGAGCATTCCACAATTCAGGTGCATTCCCGAGGTCTTGGATTTCTCAGTTCAAAAACTGTTCTGGGGACTCTGTGGGGAATGACAATACTACAAGTTGAAATAAACAATGCTTCTCATGCAATGCAACGAGAAGTGGCTTTGCGAAATTGTGAGAAAGGGCATTGTCCTGTTGGAACAGGCCCAGTCCCTAAGCTCAAAAGATGAGTACATTTCATTGGTTAATAACAGAATGTAGACTGGACAAAAGCTATTTAAACCCCGTATTATTATGCATCTTTATAAGAAGGCACTTTCCCATGTTGAGAGACATGGGCCTTAGTTTCAAGGGCTTTGCACAACGTATGAATCATTCCACCTTCATGATACAACTGGAAACACGAATAATCAGACCGCGTTACTTATTTTCAGTTATGAAGCATCTAGAGTCTGTGACGCCATACATATCTGTGAGATGAGATACATATCTGTGAGATGAGATGCATATCTGTGTGTTGTGTAATTATCAAAGTATTTCAGCGAGTCATCGTTTTTTCAAGCCCGTATTCTGTAGAGAGAATGAACAGAATACGAGAATGCTACATTATCAGCATTTGAATGTTACCCAGTTCGAACTGTGATGTTTGATTAGGCTCCATGATCATCATTATCCAAGGATCACCCGTCTATCACGGGAACCGACTCTTGAAAGCCAGGTACAGTAGTGTTCATAATGCTATAGTATGTCCTCACTGGTGTCATAAGTAGTAGGTTTCACCAGAATCTTTATACTCACAATACAATTTTCAATGATCGTTCCTGAAAATCTGGATTTTATTTTTATCTACAAATGGTATAGCCAATCTCATGAGCGACAACTATGACACAGCGGTGAAAATCACTTAAATCTTTATCACTTGCCATTATCTCAACGAAAACAGTTCTAAAAGCTGGTTGGAAAGTCTATTGCTTTATTCACACACTTGGGGGCACAACAGAGTATGTGCATAAGAGACGATAGTCATGTATTTTGCATAAGCTTTCCGGTACTCAAGTGTACATACGTAATACGAGTAGAATACTCCGAAGGGAAAAAGAAACAAAGTATATAAGTGTGTTATGAAGATATAAGTGTATAAATAATACTAATTTTGATGAATAAATACATAAAAGAAATTTTAATTTTTTCATATAAATCTCTGGAAAAAACAACTTTAAAGTTGCAGTAATATTTCTTACATTACCTAGCTTGCAGATTTCAAAAGATGTAGAAGCTCATTGCGAACTTGTGTAACAAGAATTAATGGATTTTGTGAATAATTTTAATTTTGTGAGTTATATATAAATTAGAACTTAAGGTTTTAAATAATATGATACTTCCAGCTTGGAAAGATACTTCCCCGCTGATCTGGTTCTTATTGGTTCGAAATAAAACATTATACTGTTACTCATCTCGTCTGTCATTTTAAAGTTAATCACAGGATGTAAATTTTTACTTAAGTTCAAGCACTGGCCACTAAATTAAGATATAGGCAGTTATATAAAAATATCATTATTTACTCCTCAAATAAGAGGGATGCTCTCAACATTTCCTATCCTAACTCCACGAGAACTAAAAACTTCTATAATCTACGAAGAATTCTCTTACCGGAATAAGATGAGAGCCCCTCCTGTGATAGTTTCGAAAGCGCTGTGTCCTAAGCTTACCAAATCTGTTAAGCATGCCAAAATACTTCCATGCATCTCGTATTAATATTCTTCTTATTAGCATAACTTTAATTCTTATTAACATATTTACTATCTTTCCATTTCTACTTCTTTTTACTTTCTCCCTTTCTCATTATACCAATTTATGTGAGGAACTTTCTGTTCAAATTTGGAAGATGAGTTGTTTGTATCAATTAGCGTCGTGGGAAAGTTCATAAGGGCAACTGCATATCGACACAGGCATTATTGCTCTTCATGGAAAATTAAATCTCCAATAACAGCCAAAAAGAAACTTTAATCACAAAAAATATTTAAAAGAATTAATTCCTTCGATTTTTAAAATAACATAGTTCTTTTGTTACAAAATAAAAAAATGCATATTGTTTTTATATCTAAAATTTATTTTTTCCTTTCCAAGCCGGAAATGGTAGAAAAATTAGTTATCGAAGACATGTTTCTATTCGAAAGTGAGAAAAGTAAGGAATACATCAGATTAGCCACGGAAATGCTCCAGAAAGCGGAGAAGATGGTTTCAAACCTTCCATCTTCAGTAACTGAAAAACAATTATTTAAAATGATGCAACCATATTTTTCAAAATATTTTCCAATGGTAAGTAAAATGAACAATATATATATATATATATATATATATATAACTTTGTAGAATACATCATTTTAGAACAATATGTTTTATGAAAAGATGATTTGAATGAAAAATGCAACACCAGAATTCTTCCATGCTCTTTAGCGGAATAAAGGTTCCATAATCGAATAATTTACATTACAACAAAGAAGTAAATTAATTTAATGAATAAAAATACTCTATTCATATAGGAAAGCTGTGCTATCTGTGCTCATAGTTCATATATTTTTAGATACACTTCTTAAAATTCAGATGTGGTAAACGCAATCAATTGAATCGTTATATAAAATTTTCTATTGAAAAAAGACTGTCATTATAAAATATAAAAAACTATTTTGTATTTTCCCTTAAATCTCTATAGTACCATTCATTACAATAACTGAAAAACTTCTTAAATTTTGAAAGGAAGTTATGATTGTGAGATTACAACAAAGAAAGCTTTATTAGGAAACTTTTCAAGTAAATTTTCGACAATACGTCCTTCCTTTTTTAATGGTCAAAAAATTTGTTGTTGAACTGGAGACTTAACACTGATAGTAAAATAATATTTAACTTTGGAAACATATATGTTTAAGAAATTTCATATTAAGAAATTATGGTTAAAGTCGGGAATAGGGTGTCCTCCAGGCGATTGACGACGAAACTTGGCCACTTCCTAGATAGGTCTCCAAACGTCCGAGACTTAAGCATTGAGTATTCTTAGGGTTACCATAACAAATTGCAACGTTTAAATCATTATCGCCCCCAAAATTTGCCAATCGCCTAGGGGACACGTTATTCCCGACTTTAACCGAAATTATAATACAGCTACAAAACTACAATGTACAACTTTTCAAAAATACAGTAAAAATCATTGTATTTTGAAAGAAAACGTAGTCAATAAAAATATACAAGCTGTACATATAACATAATCGAAAAAGTAATAAAGGAAGGAATGAAACTTAATACGTAAATCAAAAATATCTCAGTAAAGTCTATTTTTAAGTGTGAAAGATTAATTCAAATTAGAAGTAAAGTGGCTAAATTTTTCACTATTTGCTTTTTGTATCAAATTTTACATCTCAATGGTTTTTTTCTGGTTGGATTTTCGTTGAAAGAATGGGTTATAATATTGAGATAATGAATAGATAAGTGAGTCATATTCCTTCCTTTCAAGAATTTAGGATCAATCTTCCGAAATGAAACAGCAGAAGGTGCAAGATAAGTTTAATAATACTTCACATTATAAGGTGTAGAAATCATTTGTACGTAATTTGAGCTAATATGGTGTCCTCATCGCTTAAATATGGTTTATAATTTAAAGATTCACACTAAAATTCCGGGATATCCACTGCAATTACAAAAAGTTAATTTTGATAAAATTCAAAACAAATCATATGTAAAAATATTTCATATAAATTAATAAACCAGTAAGTTTTGTAAGCGATTATTTTAAAGAAATAACTATTTGCGTGTTTTAAAATATCTTTTTCGTTAAATATTTCACCCAGAGAATGCATTATTACATCGAGCAAAATCGGATTAACCATTTTTATTTTCTGAATGATTCATCATTATATGGACAAAATTGTATTTCCCATTGAATAATTTTGCTTAACGTTACATTATTACAATGCTGTCATTCCTCTGTCACCTTAAAAGTTCCTTTCGTATTACACATCTTTTTTTTTTCAGTTTTCTAAAGGTTTTGTTGTATTTTTAAGTGTTCCATAATACAGTGTATTTTTAATAAATTTTCAAACTATTAGGTTGTGTTTTATTTTCTACCAGATGCTGAAAACTTCGAACACATCAAAGAAGCTTATACCTATACCTGTTTACAAGGACAAATCGGGAAAATTCGTTTGGGATCTCAATGTCGAGGTCATATCTTCATTTGAAAAGAATCTGCTGCGAGAATTTCAAATCGACATATCTAATGACCCTGTTTACCATGGAAAATCTCTTTTCCTCTCTGCAGATCATTCAGTATATAATGCGTAAGTATATTTTCTAATAAGAATATTTTCTACTATGTAGTTTTCTTTCTCCTTCCAGAACTCTAATGCAGGAGCAGTAATGTAGTTGATTAAATAACTACCCCTTACATGCATCATACATATTTAATGAAAATCGTACTTCCATATATTGACTACCTTTTCACGTTGTATCTAAACCATTTGCATAACACATAGTATCAATTAATCCTCTACAACTTGGCCATTTGAGTTCATACCAAGGAATACACTCTTTTCTTTGATTACACCATTTCTTCCATAAAGTATTAATACTTAAGAATTCTATATTATTTAGATACATGATATGACAGTCACAGATTTAGCCAAATATTTTTTATACCGGGCTACAATAGTTTGTTGAAGAAATTCTTATGTCAGTTCAAAGCAAGGAATCTGTTTATTTACGTCCTACGACAATCACAAGAAAATAAAAAATATACGCGAAGAGAAATAAAATAATATAACCGTTTTCTAGATCTTGATCACTCAAGGGGCAGCAGGGGGATTCCCGTTTGGCAAGAAAGCTGTGATTTTTGCATACTGTATAGATGGTGTAAGCGCGCAATCTAACGGATGTAGCTAACTAAAGCAAGCTACAATGTTATATTAATGGTGGACCTGAGCCAGTGGCTGAATTAGGTCAAACATTTCTTTTGTTTATTTTGGCTCATTTTAATGGGTCAGGGATCTTAAGTTCACTACGAACGATGTTCCAGTCGAACTGCGTGTTCGATGAAGCTATTAATGAGCTTAGCATATTGTGCAGATTATTATCAATTTCATTATAGTTCTGAGCAAATATGTTGCTCAGTTTTCGTTTACTACCGAGTCTTTTAATAGTATGTTTAATTCTATGAAAGTGAGGACAAACACATTACTAAAAGTAATCAATGCACTTAAATTGTGTCATAGATAGTTTTCCATAAATATCTCCTACTGTAATAAATCCCTTAGCCTCTCCATTAACGAATCCAGGTCTTACAAAAATTCTTAAAGACACCAACACTTCCATAATTACAGCAGATCTTATATGACTTTGCAAAACGTATGGCAGTTCATTTCATTTCCTTGCATGGTTCTTACAAATCTGACAATTAGATTATAAAATTTTAGTTTTCAACAGCTTCCTAATGTGAATGGATTAGGGACTTATAAGCCATTCAAAGAAACAATAGCTACGCTAATGCTATGTTTAATTGAATGATACGCCACAGCATAATGTTATTTTCTTCCGAATATATACTGTTTTTTACTTTACCTGCAATTTCTTTCATTTTCCTATTTGTTATTTTTGAAGCAGTAATAATTATGAGTATAATATTTTCCAACTTTTGTCGAATACTTTTTTTCAAAGCTAAACAAGTTTAATACAGAACAAGGCTTTTTTCACCCAGAGAATATTCTTTCCCAATCAGTCGTAAGGTAAATACAACAAAATATTAACTTCATCACGATTCAATTTGTATGATGAATAAAGAAGATTCTAGGGAGAGTTAGAAGTTTACAACCAGATTTGGAAGCAGCCCATACCTAAAATCTTTATAAATAATCAATGACCTCTTAAAGCTTTTGGGGCAGCAAAGGGAAGTAATAATGATCAGAAAATATCTATGTAAATCATTCGAGTTACAATCCCTTGTTATTGGATCAAAATCACTAGAAAGGCAGTCATTAAATTCTAGTTTTATAGAACCATATGTTGTACTGTCCAAAGAAAGAGCATTATTCTCAATCTTTATAATGAATTGGTTAAGGAAAAGCTCATATTTTTTTTTTATTGCGGCAACTTTTATGGTGACCCATTTTCTCATTACACACAAATAAAACATGAATAAGTTCTTAGCTTAAAATGTATAAGTAAAACATTAAAAATATGAAAACTGGAAAGTGAAATCAAAGTAAATAATTCGAAATAAAAACCAACGTTTTTTAAAAACAACGTTTTTATATGGTGGCAAAGTTTATTAAAAAAATTATTAAAATATTAGTTAAAACTGGTCGCAAATATCTAAATATTGCATTGTTAGGCAAATAAGAACGGTTCCCAAAATTTCAGAGCTCTAGCTTGATGGGAAGTTGGTTAAAATAACAATAGACAATTTGATGACACACTGATACACATATATACAGACACACACCAAGTGAAATGCATAACAACGTTAAAACTAACTAAAATTAATTAATCCGGTAAATTAAATGGTTGGAATACAGTTTAGTCAAACCACTCTTGGAGACAGGAATTATTTGGCGGTATTTTGTCAAATGTTGCTAAATTGGTCCGCGAAGCGGACTTAACATTCACCAAAAAAAAAAAAAAAAAAAAAAAAATCGCCAAGTTTGGCAATTATTCAAATTGCGCCAAGTGATTGGGCTAAACTGCATTATTTAAAAAAATATGAGTTAAAACTTGTTGCAAATATCTAAATATTGCATTGTTAGGCGAGTACGAACGATTCCCAAAATTTCAAAGCTCTAGCTTGATGGGAAGTTGGTTAAATTAACGATCGAAAATTTGATGACACACACACTCACGCACACACACACACACACACCAAGTGAAATTCAGAAAAACGTTGTAAAAATGGAAAGTATAAAGATAAAAACAAAAGCTGTATCAAATTTCGTTAATTTTTAATAGTTTCTAAAGAATCTCTGTAAAGTTAAAATTGAGTGGCTGAGTTTGAAGAATGTATACTAAATTTTAAGAAAGCAGAAAATACAGCCTCGATGAACGAAAACCTTTAACTTTCTGGTTTCGAAATGACAATTTCGGATCAACTAGACATGGATCATGATATACGAGTATTAAAATTGTAGTAACACACATTCTGGTCACTGCAGAATAAACAAAAGCTACATTAGAATGCCAGTTTTTCTAAAAATTCATAATTAAAAATATACATTTTTATCGAAATTTATCATTTTAGTATGTCTATTACATTAAGTAATCCATTTTAAAAACCCAATATTTTCAATTTGTTCATATAAATACCATACAAAAAATAAGGAATTCAAATAACATTGTAATTAATAATTTAATTACTATACTGCTTGCAGAAAGTTTATTTCTAGTTATGATTTATGTAATTAATAATGGTGAATCTATTTTGATTTTTATTCTGTTAGTTTACCATTTTTGAATGTTTCATTTACTAAACCAATAGAGTCTCAATTTTTTAAAATAAATTTAAAGTGTTCTAATTTTTTTATTTATTGCGATGAATCTTAGTAAAATTACTAATTGCTTTCATTTTCATTCTCAGAGATGGAAATAAAGATTTGGTTTTGAAACATTTCCCAAACGCTCAGTTTTATGTCTTCAAAGGAGGTTTCCATACTTATCATAACGAATTTCCTGATTTGTTCGTTAAAGTTGTATCAGATTTAATTGTAGATACTGCATAAAAACTATGTAGAGACGTGCATTTTTGAATAAAATTTGTGTTTGAAAGCGCTTTATTCGTGGGCAGCTTTATGTAATCATTAGATTTTGCATGAAGAATAACAATGATACTCCCAGATAACTTAACACGAATACAATCCGCTGAATGAGAAGAAATGTTAAAGAAATTTCGAAAATGCTTTACAGTTGATTTAAGAGTTAAATTTTTCTGACTGAGAAGTCGCATTGCTGCTTAGAAAATAAATTCATATTTTATTTTTGTACGAAATAAAACTTTGTTATTTATTAAGGTTTTAAGCATTTAATGGTTAAACGCTTAGGCATTTTAAATAGTATACATAAACTTTTTCTTTTTTAACACAAAATTCAAACTTTTATCTCATGAGCATACTTTTCTGTTAGCAGAATTAAAAGGAGTATTTCTGTTTAATAATGATTTTATTAAACACATGTAGTATTTGAAAGCATTTTTTTTTATCTAGAAGCACTGAGAAAAGAAAAATAAGAAATAATTACAGAAACTGATCAAATTTCATAACATTAAATTCAAATACAAAAATCATGAAGAAATGTGTGTTACGTAATTATTACTTCTTACAATTTATCAAGTGAAAATTTTCGAAAGCAAAAATTTCTAAGACTACTGATTATCAAAATTTCATATATATATATGAGATAATCTATTTTATAGCTACAAGGGAAATGTACAATATTTTTTTAAAAAATTATTAGAAACATATAAAGAAAACTAATAAACACAAATTTTTAATCTCTAAAAACATAGAACAAAAGAAAAAAAAATAATACCGGTAAAAAACGAATTTTTTGAAAATGGGTTTTCTTTCAAACTTCACTCTTTGCGTAACATAATTATTTTATACCTTAAATTTTGAGAGCTAAAGGGGACGTTGAATCAAATTGAATTTATTCAACAATTAGTTTTAATAATTTATTTTATTATTTGACGTTTATTAAATTTATCATCTAAAATGAATGTCGTGTAAATTTTTTTTAGCTCAATTAAACATTGTAAAGTGAACAAATGTTGACTAACAATCGATAAATGCATCGATAATTGACGAATCATTAATTTTTTTAAAAAAAAATTAACAAAAGAGAATTAAAACAGTGACCCCTTCTCCTTGGCGACGGATTTGGCGACCATTTATCGGCTTGGAGAGAAAATTGGTGTAAAATTTAATTTTTTAAATAATTAGTTGTAATCAATTAATTTTTATTAATTATAGTTAAATTATCGTATTGTCATCGAAAACAATCATATATAGAAAATTTCAGCTAAATTGAGCGCTTTAAAAAGTGAGAAAAAAAGCTTTTAAAATTTTGACCCAGACATAGTTTTAATGTAAGAAGAAGAAAACCCATTTAAAGTGCACAACAAAACGTTCAAGAAAGAGATTAATTTTCCGAAAAGAACACTAAATCTATAAACAATGGGTGGATGGTTGGTTTTATTAACATCGCACTAGAAGCAACATGAGGGCTATTGGCACAGGACATCGTAATTTTGAATATGGCTAGAAGATAAATTCATCTCATGAATAAATACAAACTAAAACATAAAAAAAAAAAAAAGAAAAAACACCATAAAGAAAATAAAGCACACTTTTAAATTCTGAACTCTAGCTTTATACAGATTTGTTGGATAAACAATGTGTCACAGATATCGAAAGTCTCAACAGAAAAATGTTATAATCAAAATGAAAATTCCAGAAATAATAATAATAAAACAATATGCAAAAAAATACGAGGTCAAAAGAAGAAATTAAGTAAGGTGTATATGTGGACACAATGAGATAAATTCAATTTGTTTTTAATGCAAAAAGAAAAAGAAAAATCTAAGCAATAAATCAACCAGATTTAAAAAACTGTATAGGGCGCACCAAAAACTTTCACATAAGCATCTTGCCTAAAAGAAAACTAAATAAAAGTAAGGGAAAAAATGAAAATAACAAAAATGTTTTCGATTGCCCTTAATAAAATTCCAAGAAAACTGCTTGCTGACAATTTTTTTAAAATTTATCCATGTTAATGTAAACATCCTGTATTTTAGTCACAAGTCTAAAATTACGTAGATATGTATGTATCCAATGGCAAATGTGGTTAGTTATCAATATTTATGAATAGTCTAATGTAAAAATTAAGTTATAAGTTTATATTTTAAACATTTTTGTGCTTTTATACTGGATGTGATAGATGAATATGACACACAGTGACACATTGTTTATCCAAATACTGGGTGTGACCTAATTTGTAAAGCTAATAAAATCCAAACCAGGAGAAAAATGAAAATTTTATTTTTACTCTTTGAAAGTATACATAATGCAGTTTACATCAACGTGTTTTAAACAGAACACTTCTCATACAGCGGTCTCCACAGTTTACGCACTTAATCAGTCACCTTGGTAATTGTCCATGACATTGAGTCATTTTGGATGGGATTTCAGGAACATTCCGTTGTATAGAATTAATCAGAGCTTCCAAAGGTTGGAGGCGATGTTGGTACATTTTGGATTTCAGGTATACCCAGAAAAATAAATAACATGGTGTCAAATCTGGTGAACGCGGCGGCCTTTCGATATTGGTATGTCAGGAAATAACATTTCCAAAAAACAATCCTATGAGAATTGCAAGTGCATTATTACACGTATGGAGCCTTGCGTCATCTTGTTGGAACCAAACATGCTCTACACCATGTTCATTAAAATGTTATCCAATTGATGTAGAAGAAATGTCTACAGCACGTCAGAATACCAGGAACTGCTCCCAGTAACAGTCCTACACTCTTCTTCAATAAAGTATGGACACAGGATACCAAATTTATAAATGGCACACCATACTGTCCCTTTCGGATCATAGAGTGGTAATGAAGTTCCCGAGGGTTAGTTCTAACCCAGTATCGGCAATTTCAGTGTTAACTGTGCCAGAAAGATGAAAATGTGTCTCATTTGAGAAATTCACAGCAATGGTTTCGATCTTTGGAAGGTCATGATGTTATCTTGCTCGGGTTTTATAATTTCCCTCCTTCAGCTTATGTCCAAATATCATTTTGTAGGGATGCGTTTTCAGATCTTGGTGCAAGAGTCTCCTAATATTTCGACCATTTGACCCTTGTGCAACCACCTATTTCCGTGTAGAACGCCGAAGGGATTGCTCAGTCGAAGCTCTGATGATATCCACATTCTCTGGTCTTGTTTCAGTTCTAGAGATCTGACAGGAGATTTCCTTTTCAATGCAGAACTTGTTGCTCTAAAGTTGAATACCCGACGACAAGTTGTTTTCTGATAGGAATAGGGTGCCGTCGATGGAACTTGAAGTGTGTAAGAAGGACACGCAAAATTGCTATCGGTGACCCGCCATTTTTAATAAACTACTCTACAACTTAAGCATGATGCTCTCCTGACAAAACCATGGTCTATACTGAAAAGACATGCTTCTCCCCCCCCTAACCCCATCGATATGCTCCTTCCAAATTGGGATGTCCCTTCTACTGCATCTAAATATATTTCTGCGTTGGGTGGTTTTCTGACTCATTCTGACTTTTTTGAGATTCATTGGATCGGGTGAACAATTTTCAAGTGAGACAGAGTTGTGGACCTTGGAGTCCCTGCGGCTATTTCAAACCCTGGTCTATTGGTCCGAAGAAAAGTTGTCCGGTAGCTTTTTTGCTGCGCCTTTACTAACTACACCATTGGTTCTCAACAGGGATTGAACCCCTCCCCCCCG
The DNA here is from genome assembly GCA_019974015.1 of Nephila pilipes. Lineage (NCBI taxonomy): Eukaryota > Metazoa > Arthropoda > Arachnida > Araneae > Nephilidae > Nephila > Nephila pilipes. The sequence goes on from BMAW01094507.1 coordinate 16,365, forward strand.
CTTGGAGGTGGGAAGATGCTGAGTAGCAGTGAGCTTATTTTAGGAGGTAGGAGGCGCTGGCTATGTTTTGCGTGGTAGATGGATAAGTATATTTGGCATTAAAACTTCCTTTTAAAACACCCAAATAATTTTTTTAAACGGATGATCAATTCACACTATTTGTACCAATAATAAAACGAGCTTAAGCGATGGCTCTGTAAACAGAAAGTTTCACCCCCCCCCCAATGTTTCCTAGATCTACTCGTTCTGCAACTCCGATAATTGTGTTTCAATTGGGCAAAAGAAAGCAAAAAGAAGCAGGAGTTCGGCGTTATGCTTCTTAGTAATTGGTGATAGTTTTGTCTTTGAATGTATTAACACAAAATGATATTCAGCACTTCTTATTGGGAAAATACTGGGAAATATTGTGAGATAAGACTCGTCTCGCGCAATTCTCAAAATGGGGAGAACAAGTTGTCCTTAGTAAAAACGATATCTTATCTCGCTGTTGGGAAAAGATTGTTCTAGACAGGATGATCTTGAAGAACAAGACACTCATGACATACTAAAACCAGCACAGTGTGTCAGCTGTTTTTCTTGGCCATTCAAATCATTTGTTGAATTCTCTTTATCGCGATTAATCACAACGCAAGCGTTGAGCGCCTTTTCAGTATGAATGTTTGATTTGACCCGTGTTTCAATCACTGTGTTGGTTTCAATCTCTTCATCTCCCCCCCTCAGTTTCGATTTACATCCTGTGACGGCAAACCATTCCTGTTTGCCTCTTGTACCATAGCTAAACTCAATATATTAACTCTAAAAGTCAATAAGTCAATCAAGGAGATGTTAAACCAATGCACACAGTATTTATTGGTTGATTGCTAATAAAACGACAATTATAAATGCTCTCACGGACAAGGCCTTAACTATATTAACTCAATATACCAGTAATAATCTAACTGACTCTTATCACTAAGCTTAACTTGATTTCTAGCATATATTAACCAGCCGATAACTTATAACAATTCTCGGCTCCGACTTCAAATCCGACTCTGGAACAATTGCTGAACACTAGAGTCACTCCACCTCAACCTCTCTGACGCGACTCTCAATCTGAGTTTATACATTTCCTAACTCTCCTGCTTCACTTCATTTCTACCTGCTTTCGATTTACATATTCACGTTTCATTTTTGGTTGGGCAAAGGTTGTTTAGAAAAAGCAATCAGTCTTAATTAAAAGTCCTCAAAGTTACTGAAGAGAAAACCGCGAATAGCGCAACGTCACAATCCATTATTTAATTGGCCAATCGATTAGGTATGTTTGCTTAATAATTCCTTATCGAGAATTATTAATGTTGAGAAATAATTATATTTCCTTCATCATATTTTTCTGCCGCAAATTATATTGGATAACAAAAAAAAAAGTGTCGTCAATACGACTTATTGCCATGAAATCTCGAATACTGCGGCCACATATTGTTCTGGAATTATTTGTTACTATTGAAAGAAATAACTCTTTTGCTATTTTCATTCTACCCAGAAATCCCTTCCTTAATTATTATAAGAAAATACGTCATATAATATTTTCAAAATTCAAATGTTTCTATTCATACATTTTATATTTGATATTCGTAACAACATTCCACAATATTTAAATGGGCTAAATACATTCTGAAAAGCAGTTATAATATAATACTGCCGTTATGCATATTTTCTGTTAATTTCATGCATACAAAAATTATTAATAAAAATCTTAAAAACGCAGGATAATCCTCCGTCCTTCTCTCTTTTTTAGAAAATCCTTACAGGTATTTTTATACATGCAAAATTGATGAAAAATAGTACGATTGAAATCATTTTTGAAAATGAACATTTATTTTTTTAATTATAGTGAATAAATATGAATAATCAATCTTTTTAAAGTATGTCTATAAGTTTGATATATACTTAGAAAATAACCATATTCATAAAAAGAATAATTAAAACTATTTAAAGAGATTTGGTGTTTCTATGTCACGTATCAATGACATTAAAAATTGAACAACTTTAAACTCTTCCGTATATAAACAAAAATTATGCCGAATTTTATAAATTTACTAAGAATTTCAAAGTTATATTTATGTTTTTTTTAAAACTAAGAATTTATTTTGAGTTCTGAACTATTCAGAAACGGGGATCATGCAATTTCAGTTTGTGTGGCTCCCAGAATTTAGAATAACCTATCACTATCTTTCTGAAAGACCTAAAACAGTATTATTAAATACTTATTTAAACTTAACGTTTAAAAGAACATTGAAATGCATATTACAAAATGTATTAATAAAAAACAAAAATTAAGAGTCTAATATTTTAATAACCATAATTTTTACGTCTAAGTTACAGATTTCTAGGTTACAAAATTGAATATATACCTAGTATAATTCTTTAAATATTTAAAAAAGAACATAAGTTAATATTTCGTTCTACATTCTTTTCCGTGTAGAACACCTTCCAGCGAATGTGCATTAATTCGAAGGCTTTTGTATTGTTTGGCTGATTATTTTATATTCCATTTTTCACGTAACATTTCTTGTATATGTTCTTTGCTCCTATTATTATTCTTTTGAACAGAGTGATTGAGACCATAAGTTTTCTTTAACAATGTGATCGGAAAATTGAGGTTGTGTACGCCATTTCATTTTATAATTCAACAAAATCCGTAACTAAACAATTTTAGCTATATATTTTGAATCGTAATCTTATTGAAACGTACAATTTGACCCTTAACTTAATTTCTGAAGAATAATTTAAAGCATTTAGCTTTAAATTATTTTTCAGTACATCCAAAAATTTCATTTTATCCACGACACCGTTAACAAAAATTTATTTCCCCCCATCTTTTACCGATATATAACCACGTACAAGAACCATATCACCCCTTACATGAAAATGAGAACGGTGTTTGAAAGAAGTGGTTCAGAGTTATGTTACCTCCAAACGTACCATTAACCATTACTTCCAAAAAATTGAATTAACTTTCCTCACTGAATACTGCGTTATTCCAAAAAACTGCAGGCTATATGTAATATGAATTTTCGCAAATTTAATCTTTTTTTCTCTATTTGCTTTGAAAAATAAATGTTTTTTTGCAGCTACGCGACCATTATAATGTCTATCTCAAAGTAATCTGAATTTGCAGAAGCATACCTTTCTATTGATGTAGAAGTGGATGAGGCATTTTTTGCACTGTTTTTTTAATCTTAGTATTTATTCTTATTTCTCGAATAATGTTTCTCTTGGTCATCGAACTGAATGAACTCACTTCTTCCTCTTCCGGGTTTATTAGCAATTTGCCTAAATTTATGTTTTTGAATGATGCTTTGTATTCATCCGAGACCCATGCTTTGATTTTCCTTTGCAATAACATGGAGATATTTACCCGCCTAAGACATTATTATGATAATTTTCAGAATTTTAACTTTAGTTTTAGCTCTCTCTTTCTCTCCAGCTCATTTTCACATAGAAATTTTTTTCCGCTCCTGGATATCAAACATTGGTATCTTAAGGAAACAAAACTGCTATATTGATTCATTACAAAAAATAGTGGTAGAATAATTTTAATTGTTTAGGGTATATACTCAATTTTGGGATCTTGAAATTTGGAACATTTTTGTAAAAACTTTGTTAGTTAAAATACTGTCGACTCTTCATTTTTATTTCTTAGTCTTATACATTTTGTAATGTACATTTGAAGTTATTATAATTATGAAACTTAAATGAATATGTAATAATATTGTTTTAGGTCTTTCAGAAAGAAAATGAGATGCATATAATTTCGGGAGTCACTGCATATATATTTCCTCTCACCATCATCACAGGAAAATTAAAACTTCTTTGCAAAAAACTTTCGACAAACTAAAAACTTTGAAATACTGTTCACTGTTGACATATAGTATTAAAAAAATTCATAAAATATAATGAAAAAAAATAGGCAGTAAATTAGAACAATAGAAATTTTCATATAAATGCAAATAAACTTATTAAAATAAAATTAAGTTGTATTATCTGCTTGTAAATACGACTAAGTAAATTATTCAAAATATGAAATATGTTCGGCTTCATGGAAGATTCAGTGTATATTTTCACACCGGAGGCGAAGCCCAATTTGACATTAATAATCGTAAATCCGTTCTATGAGTATAACAGGTCAATTGAAAAGTCCCCGGCCTACCATAGTAAAACACATTTTTTTGGCAAAATTAGTTTTTTTTATTCAACATAATTCCCTCAGTTGATATCTTTAGAATGTCTGCTATTTCATTCAATTTCAATTTACGGTCATTCAAAATCATTTTGTGGATTTTCTTAATGTTTTCGTCAGTAACAACCTCTTTTGGTCGTCCACTGCGTTCACCGTCTTCGGTGCTTATTTCACCACGTCTAAACTTAGCATACCAATCCTTGATGGTTGATTTTTCTGGGACAGTGTCCGGAAACTCGGCATCAAGCCAAGTTTTTGTTTCAACTGTATTTTTCCCCTTCAAAAAGCAATATTTTATCAACACGCGAAATTCCTTTTTATCCATTTTTTTCACAACAAAAGTTGCTTCACTCAAAATGCTATAATTCACAAACTAATGATCCGACAGCTGTCAAATTTATACACGCATCTTTTGAGGGTTAGGGCTAACTAAAAAAACATATGGATTTAATTCTAGTAGCGCCATCTATGTGTCAGGCCGGGGACTTTTCAATTGACCTGTTATTATTGAGTTTTACTATATACTGTGAAACTCTTATCAAGTTGAGGAAAGAAGAATTCATATTATTAAGATCATTCGTGTTATTTATATAACATTCATGTTTTCAATGGACAAAAATTTAATACAAAATTTTTAGCAATGTTTGAAATCAAAGATCATTATACGTGAAATAAAAGTATCGCTTTTAATCTGTCATTTAAAATGAGAACTAACTATGAAATAAATAAATATGAAATGAATGCGCCTTCTCCTGTTATCTATTCATTTGTCATGTAAATCAGACAGAACATGTTTGGTATTCTGGATAAAACTAAAATAATAAATCCATAACAATTGAACTACTATTTGAAGTTCAATGCTCATATTTAGAAATAATAATAAATTAACTATCTAAGTACGAAAAAAGTAAATTCTTATTAATGCAATTTAATCAAATTATGTTAATAGCATAGCAATTGGGATGGTAATGCTTTTTAATTTAATTTTGTAACAATTTCTAAAACGTTTATTTCATATATATTTTTGTGTATTAATATTAAAATGAATTTCATTGATTTCAGTATTTTCATTATATTGCAGTCTTTTGAAGTCTCCGTATTAAATGAACTAAATTATGAGCTTTGAAAGAATACAATAAAAGATTATTAGAACAATTTCAATGTAGATATCAATAAAATAGATAATTTTTTTTCTTTGTACCTTTGTACGATAGCAATATGATAAAATTTTCAAAAGATCCATTTTGAAATGGACTAAATGTTTCTAACACGCAATGAGGAACAATACTGCTTAAAAATACTGAACATTATTTATAATTTTTTTTTATTGATACCTGATGCATGTAGTAATATTTATAATTTAATTTGGATGGTTTATGTAAATTCTCTTTCAAATGTAAGCGTGACTCACAAACTTTTTTATAATCTTCTCTTGCTTTAAAAACTTGATGCGTAATCATTTTGAGTGTCGTATTTCCTTGTATCGGCTTATAACCGATAAAGGTTCTTCAAATAACAAGAAAAAGAAATGTTTTGAAATGTTGCACAATTTTATTCAAAGACAATTGATGCACAGTTCAAAAAAATTGTCAATGGTTCAATCTCTTCAGAGTGGTGAATTCAAAAACGAAACATCGAATCATTCATTTAGTTTGAAATTGACATCATGGACTTTTGCATCAACTGGATTAGTTACAACGAATAAGAAATTATGGATTTACGTTTCGATGGTCAGTTTTCATGTAATGAGATTTTTTCATTTATTTAGAGTTATTTTATGTGTAATTTCTGAAAAAAGATATAAATTCGACAAAATTATTCTAATTAATAACACAATTGTCATTCTTCTTTGGTGGAACTTGTTTTATAAAATTAAAGATATACTAAACCTTGTCCAATTTTTATTGAGCAAATTAAATACTAAGCAACAAAAAATAATTACCTTATTTTGTTTCGTTAGTATAATATTATATCCTATGTGGATTTTTACTTTTACTAAGATATGGACTCTTCATTTTTATTCTAAAACTACCTGTCAAAATTATGGAATTCCTTCCGACTTCAAATTTATTTCAATAGCGGTTTTTGCAATAGATTTTGGAGTTATACACACAACGCTTGCTATACACTTCATTATTATGCATGCTTACAGTTTAATATGCCTCCTAATTTTACAGTCATTTCAAAAACTTCAGGAAAAAGTTCCACCTAGAAATCTTTTTGCAGAAATGAAAAAATCTCAACTGATGCTTCATGCTATTAAAAAGTTTGAAAGTATAATGTCATTTCCAATATTCGTTGTGCTCTGCAGAATTACTTTTCAAACTTTTTCTATGGTTTTTAATTGGAAAAACAACTCAAATGAATCCCGTAAAAATACGCATATTACTATAGTTGTATTCGAAATGATAGTTTGGTTTGTTGCCATTGCATTTCTTGCGGATCTGGTTCAGCGCCGTTTTTTTATGAATTTAGATACTTTGCTTTGTGATGAAAATAGATTTAAACTATTAGGAGTAGATAACATTCTTTACAATAAGATGAGGAGAGACAACAAATTAACCGCTTGGGAAATGTGTATAATAAACCGTAGACTAGTACTGACTTTTACAGCTTCTCTAATAACATATGGCTTTATCATAAAGGATCAAATGTAGTGAAATAAGAATACTTTGACTCTAAAAATATTTCATCATTCTTAAACATATTTTAAAGAAATTAAACGCATTTTTTGTTACTAAATTTTAAATAGTTAGTTAAATAATAGTTTTAGATAATCATTTACATCAAAAAGACATGGAATAACGAAACAGCCACTATGTTTTAGCTTGCTACTTAATTATAAACCATTAATTCTAAGATTTGATAAAAGGTATATCTTTAAAGCAATTGCACAAAATTTTATAAATTGATTACAATATTTTAGTATATAGATTTTTGCATTATCGAATCTTTCAAATTTATATAAAGAGTTCAAAGGGAACAAATAAAATTGTGTCAGACTTAATTTGTATTGAAATTTCAAAATTGAACGGAACATCCAATATACGAGATACCTGATGTGATGTACATTAAATAAATAAAGAACATAATACATATACTGATAGTACATGAAACTGTATACTTTTAATTATTTTGTAAATAAGTATTTGAAGATTCCGACTTCAGGTTGGACGATTAACAATCCTTATGAGAAAATAATTTATGTGATTGAAATATTTTTTTTAGTTTCTTAAACACCGCAATAAATTTATACATAACACTTCAGGCAATGGACTTCAAAATTTTCAATATCAGACATATGAGAAAAATGAAAATTACATTCGCCTGTTCGTTTTCGAATCATCCCACCTCGATAAAATAGGATTTTGAGGCCGTAAAATTTCATAAACCCTCACTACTTGAAGCGGCAATTTTTAGTGGAAATTCAAACTCATGATTTATCGACTATCATGTTTGTGCTGCTATTTCGAGTTTACTGTGATTCTTTCTCATGCTTTTTCGAATTTAGTAATAAAGTTGTGGCAGCTTTCCTTAAGCTGCTTGCCACTTTCGCACTATGCCATAAGGAGGCTTCGAATCACTTTCATATTCTTACGATGCCACGAAGTGGCACTTTAGAACAACTCATTTCTGCTTTCGCGCAGTTATGCAAATTGCAATTATCAGTGAGCACACCTGCAATACTAGCATTTATACCTATGGATCTATCAGATGAGCACACTCGCAACAATAGCAACAGCGACAAGAGCAAAAGAAGAAACATTCTCTTACCGATCCTGCATGCTGTCCTGATGATTTCCTCCACTGTTCAACTCCTCTCCTGGACTTGCATGGATTCATTTCTCTCGATTGAAGGCCCAGACTGGCTGAGTTCTTCCTGAAACTGTAAAAGACGCCTTGCTCCAGAAAATTCCATCTTCTCGCTCCTCGACTCGATGCAGTTTTCTCTACAATCGTTTCAGGAAACTCAAGGCCTACTTACAATCGTCCAAGAGGATACTCGACAGTATCACCATATGCATATCTTAGTTAAAACGGCAATAAACAATTGGAAAACGTGAAAATTTTCAACGAATTTAATTAAAAATAATCATGCTTTTAATCCTAGAATTCCTTTTGCTTGTAAACATAGTTTTTAATAATGAATAAAATGCAGTGCTTAGTAGTATGCGTTAATAAATTGCTTTAAAAATGTCATACATTTTAACAATAATCAGAAGTTTAAGCTAGAGATTCTCAAATTTTCTCTTCAGTCTACCCTTTTGTCAAAAACTATCTTTCTTAAGGTACACTCGGTCATGACATAAAATCCTGTTTTATATCTAAAATGTAGCACTATTAAATATATTCTGACTCCCCCCCCTTCTGTTGTTCCGTGCAGGAAGGTTATATTTGCCTTTAAAATATTTCGAATTAGGTAAGACTGTTAATTTTTAGGTGGAATCTTTATTGATATTTCATCTATCTTTCATCATTTTAAAGAATCAGTTATAATAACAAAAATTTCTGACTATTTATTTAATGCGATATTATCGGTAAGCTATGTGAATACTGTGAACATTATTAAAAGTCAACTGTACTATTTCCAGAATTTTAATTAGAAGGATTTTAAATTTTCGAGGCAAATAACAGCTCTCCTATTCTAGCCTATTTTACCAATATTATTTGCCAAAACGTACAATAAAATAGATATTATTTTCGTCATTAGAAACCTAAATATTATTTCAATTATCATTTTCTATATAAATGATTCTCTGAATCTATTTCACTCACAAGCAGAATTTTCAAGCAAATATTTTGAATATAATTTTTCATTAAATGCATTTTTTCAAAGAGATTTGAAGCCGAACTCTCTCGCACACACGTTCACATACATATATATATATATATATATATATATATAGAATAAACTTAACAGGAGAAGCGAGAGACGCAGCTCCGGGGTCTCGGTTACAAGAGAAGAGCGTAAAAGAGAAAATTTTCTTTACAATGTAGTTCATTTTATTGATAAAGATGTCTAGAAATTTCTTCATGTCACGTGGTATATGATGTAGGGATAATGGGGGATATTAATGACGACTATCAATCAAGTAAGGATTATTTCCGATAGATTTATGACTATATGAAAGCTGATCCAACAGATTTTATGAGCTCATAATCGAATAAATTAAAGAATACTTTGGAATTCGATCAGAAAATTGGAATGAACTCTTTACTTTTACTTTAGAGAATGGTAAAACTTAGCAAATTAAAATTATTTTTATATGAAATCATTATATATATATATATATATATATATATGTGTGCGTAGTTTTTTATTTTATTTTTGAAACATGTTTCTTCTTTCTGTTTTGTGTTAATTTTATTGCTAATTCTGAATTCTAAGCCTTTTAAAATTTAAGTTTCTTGCATAGTATCCTTTTTCTCTGACAGACGGCAAAGCTTTATTTGGTTTTAATGGTGATGAAATATATGTCGGTTAATGTTAAAAAACATTCTTATTGTATGGTATTTCTCTTCATAAGTTTTGAATCTTTTTTACTCTCATTGTTTTAATTTCGGATTGCTTTAACTTTGCTTTTTGAAACATTTTGCAATGGTTTCGTATTTTTCTACAGTATTTTTCTATAGGTTAGTGCTGAATCTGTAAAACGAGTTTAAACCTGAAAACCTATCATAATCCAGATTCAAAATTTTTAAATGTTATAATTCATTTTCTGCTTCAAATTTATTTCTCCCATTTGCTTACAAATTTTTTTTTCTTGCCTTGTATTTTACTTTTGCTTATTTTGTGGTTTATTTGATTTTTTTGTTTTCGTTTCCATTCAATTAGATTCTTTTTAATATTATTATCATTTTGGTTGTATAGCTTTCAGTTAATCTATAATTTTTTGCTCCTTTCAAAGACATATGTTCATTTTTTCTTCTATTATTTAAAAAATTAAATTTATGTAATCTTTTAATCTTGATGAATTCTATTTCTTAAATTTAATTTATAAAAATTTTGAATATTTTCAACGATCTTATTATATCCTCATTCATACATTAAACACACACACACACACGCACACACACGCACGCACGCACGCACACACGCACGCGCACACGCACGCGCACACACACACATATGCAAACCACTCAAAAAATTACATTCAAAAAGAAAAAGAAATCTTACTTAAGAATAATATAATTCTAACTTAATCTATTATGTATAGGTAAATATTTAAAATCTCAAAAATATCCAAAATATATAAGTATAAAAAATTACATTATTTGAGTATGTATAAAATATTACATAATAAAATATTACATTATTCTAAATTACTCAATCCCACTCCTATTTTTGAAAATAACAGTCATCACTACCTCTCAATCACACACACACACACACACACACACATATAATATTAATTTAAGATAAAATATTAAAATTATTAATAACTATAAAACGCGTGAAAATTTAAAAAATGAATTAACTAAACTTATACAATAAAATTAATAAAAAAATAAAATATATAAAATATAAATCAGATTTAATCTTATATAACTACTATCGCAATCTGTAAACAGGAAAGAAAATTACTTAAGTATAGAACACATTTTAATTGAATATTTTAGAAACGCTTATTCAAAATTTAACATTTTAAATGAAATATTAATAATTTTTATAACAGAATTTCAAAAATTACCCATAATTAATTTTTACAGAATTATCAAACTGTAAATACGGGTTTAAAAATTAATAAGGTAATTATCTGCTGAACAATTTTTTTCGAAGTAATTTCTTTTTTTAATTTTGTCTATTATTTGTGATAAAATCATACACTCTATAAAAAAAAAAAAAAAAAAAAAAAAACAAAAAACAAAAAAAAAGTTGTCCGATGGAGACAAAAATTGACGAATGGAAAAATTATGTAAGAATGGGAAATGATTAAAATTTCATAAAAATTGATTGATTGATTTCAGAATTACATAGTTACAATATCACGAGAATAAGATATTGACCCACCTCTAGCCTGGATGGAAGCTGCCACACGACGTGGCAAAGAGTGATAAAGCTCCCTGATGGTCTCCTGCGGTATTTCTTGCCAAATTTGCTCCATTTGTTGAGCTAGGTCATCAACATTCCCTGGTAGATGCAGTCATCATATCCCAGACATGCTCGATTGGAGAGAGATCTGACTGCCCGAGGAAGTGTTTGACAAGCTGTAAGACAGTTCATAAGTACGGTAAGGTCTCAGAATGTCATCGAGTACTGTTGTGCTGTAAATGTGTCTCGAATGGCGACAAAAGAGGCCTGGCTATCAAGGAAAATGGAACCCCAGACCAAATCTCCTGGTTGAGGGCCTGTGTGGCTTGCAATATTGAAAGCAGGATCGGTACGCTGGCCTGGGAATCTCCAGATACGTTTTCGATGATCGTCAGGACACGGTTGGAAGCGGGATTCGTAGCTCAAGATTTCGTAGATGAGGGTAGATTTCTACCTATAAACCGTCTATGATGAATGGTCACGATGGACACTCGTGTGCGGGTCATACGTCTGATGGTTGATAGTGATGAATCAGGCGCTGTGACAGCTGATCTCACAATCACTCTGTTCTCCCGATCTGCTGTGGCCCTAAATCGAGCGCTACCATCATGAGCCTGAAATCTACCACTTCTTGCCACCATCTTCTAATTGCCACATTGCTTCGACCCATATGACGAGTGGTTCTTCGATTTGCCCAACCTGCATCTATCAATCCAGTGATGTGACCTTTATCAATCTCTGACAGTCGCTCGTAATGAGCTTGAATCCAGCGGTAAGGCATTTTTCTCAATCGTTGAAAGGTATCCGAAATCGCAATTCAACAGAAAATTTGACTATCAGATTGAGAATCGCTTCTTATATACACCTGCTAAGTGTGCAGTTCCGATGCGCTGTAGCTCCCTCTATTCATTCTTTGGATTCCAAATTTTAAACATTTGCGTGTTCGGTCCAAATGTTTTTGCATACGAAATTTCATTACAATCGGGCAACTCCTTCTTGGTGCGTCGTGTTTTTTTCTTTGTTAGAGAGTTGTATATATAGTTTTTAAATGCATTTTTATAAATGAATATATAAATACCCCAGTTCCAAAATGGCACTTTAGTTACTTAAAAGAATATCTCTTATCATAAATATTGCTGTATATTTTTTTTATGTCTATAATTTTCAATTTTATACCTAAAAGTTCAAATTGATTCTTGTTTTTTATTTGTTTGAATGGGGTCCGCGTATATCTATAAATGATAAAATTATTTTTGTTTATATAGTTTTGTTCATAGAAATGTAATCATTGATTGTCTAAACGCTTGCTTACTGTTCCTTCGTGTGTTATTATTTTAATTGTTCATACTTTTTCCTTCAAATTGAATAATTTTCTTTGAGAACTGATTTAACCAATATATTAAATGTTTCATAAGAGTTAGCTTTGTTTAAGTTATTTTATTTTAAAACTAGTAAAAGTACATTTATGCGATTTTCAGTATCAATGAAATTGAAAATACTTCGCAAATCATAACTATAAATTTAGTAGATATTTTTGTTTTGAATGTGTTTATTTAAATATTTGTACTATTTTTTTTTAAAAAAAATAGTTGTCTTATTTAGTTTATTAATAATATTTTGCATAAAATAAAATGTAACAATTTAGCAGATTTTATGATGTAGGTATCAGAACTATTTGTTACTATTCTAAATTTAATTGGATCTTTATGAAATCAAATTGTTAACGTGTGGATATTTAATTTATTTATATGGAAAAAAAAACAATGTCCTTTATGGAGTGCAAATCTATTGTTAATTTCACTATCAATGGCTTCAAAATGTTTACTAAGCATTTAATCGAATTAATTTTAGCAAATTTTTACGTTATTACCAGGAACTTTATCAAAATATCACATTATAAAATATTTTTATGGTTCTATGATGGACTTTTTAACATCAATAATTTTGTCAGTATTAATAGTTTTCAAATTATGGTTCATGTGTTTATTTGGCTTTTCTTGCATTCAATGAAAGCGTCTAAAGGTAAATCACATTTATAGCTGTATATATATATATATATATCTGTGTTTAATTTAAAATCTTTACTAATTTTTTTTAAAATAAATTATTTTTTTTAATAATTATTTTAAAAAATATACCCCAACCAATTTTTTTTTTTTTTTTTTTTTTTTTTTTTTATCAAGGCTTCGTATTTGATTATTTTCAAATATCCTATGATTACGTGTGGATGATGATCATTAACGTAGAGTTTGTAATCACAGCACATAAGACTTTATGTATTTTTTAATTCTTTAATGTTGTTATAATTGAAAATAAATCCACGTATTTTTATTACATTTTGATGCTTTTTAATATTAATATTTTTAACTGGTTTTAACATCAATTGATTGTAAATTACATTGCACTTAGAAGCAAACCGAAGGCTGTTGGTGATTGACCTCGTAATTTTGAACCTAGGTCATATGGCGATGACGACACCTCGGCTTGCACCTCCCTCTCCTAACTACCACACCATACCAATGGGACGACTTGGATCCTCAACATATTTAATGTGCAGGCGGATCTTTGGATCGAACCCACGACTCGACGGAAACAAAACTTGTTACGAGATCGCGACCATAACAGTAGACCACCCCACCCGCATTTTTAACTAGAAAAGGATGAATATATTTCTAAAAATATTAGTAATATAATTACAATATATGGGAATATATTCATTATTATAATTGTATTTTTCAGTGATTTTAATGATATATATATATATATATATATATATATATATATATATATATAACACATCGATCAATAACTCCCGAGACTAACCCAGAGATGGCTCTCGTAGTAAACCAGTAACCAGGTCTTTCTAGAGTACTAACCTTTGCTTGAAACGAGTCAAAATTTTAAGTCGATCGGATCAGAAAAAAGGTTTTTTGAAGTGAAGTGAAAAAGGTTTTTTCCAAGTGGGTGCCGCGATTGCTTTCGATGGAACAAAAACAGCAACGAGTGGATGATTCAGAAAGCTGTTTATCGCTATTTACTCGCAACAAAAAA
>BMAW01094507.1:31067-60499 GCA_019974015.1 Nephila pilipes
TTTTTTTTAAGTTCAGATATAAAGCATTAAAAAAGTTAAATATAATTTTTTCGATTAATACTGTTTCATTTTGTAACCTAAGTGTTTTTAAATTTTTATCTTGACTTTTTTTGCAATAAAGACCTCTAGTTATTTTACTATTTATAAAAGAATTACTAGTACACACAGACAGCTTTAATATGCGAAAGTCTAGGTCAACGGTTACAAACTACAAATTAAGTGAACCATGAGTTACAGTACAAATTGAGCGATAATATTGTAGCGTAAAAAATACACATAAGCCAAATAAAGAGCCAGGAATAATTTTAACTCGATGATTTTTCCTGCTAATTAATTCTAAGAGAATAAAAGTGTAATTTGACTTTAATTTTAAATAATTACAAGTAAGAGTATTGAGATATAAGGCGTAGCAACAGAAAAAAAAAACCTATCTACATTTTACCTTTGATGTTGATTTTTGAGGGGGCCTAGGCCGCTTTTGGCTTTCATGCTCGTATCTTGCAACTGTGATGAAGAATGGCTGAGTGTGGAAGATTTATCATGCTGAATAGATAATCAGTGAAAAGTCTATTGGAGTTAAAGAGTTCAAGAAATACATGGAAATTAGAGCCTTGGGTTTTGATTTAATTTCGTTGAATTGAAGGTAAGGTAATAAACAAACTCCCAGAAAGTGGAACAATTTAATCCAAAAAACAATTCAGGAAAGTTGAAAAGTTTAATTTGTGACTCATGCTATAATGCTAAGCGAGAGGTATATATATACAAAGAATCTAATACACTTCAGTTTAGTTCATGCTTACCTGCATAAGTTCTCGAGAATAAATGGAGGGGTGGACGAGGTGGACTTCATCCGTCGAACATGATCGAATGCAACCTGTGAATCCGGCTTTTGCGCCATTGTCAAAAAACGAATATCTATACAATATAAATTCTAACAGAGATATGAATTTCCTTCGTTATATTTAAACTTCGACATTGCTTTTAATTATTATGGAAATAATTTATACAAGAAAAAAAAACTACAACAATTAAAATTTGTCCATAAAGAACGGTTAAACTTACAACTGATCACACTGACAGCGAGATCTTGAAAATCTCTTACAAAAAATAAATCAGCTTAGATCATATAATCTCCCACTTGCGGCTACATTATAAGTTGCAATAAAGGATTCGGTCTATTTTATAGTGATATTGTGACATTACTTTAATGGTGTTTGAAATGAATATAAATAAAAAGTACAATATCAGCGCTGACTCATTTTATTCAACAGCTCTAGTTACTGCATAACGAAAAATGTAGGATTTTATGAATATATAAATTAAAATTTTACCAAACCGACAAACAAAACAAAAAAAAAGTTAATTATAGAGATCTTTCTTCGGGTTCTCGTTCTTCGGATATTTGATCATAATTAATTACTGCGATTTCTTCTAATTTTGACGATACATCTGCTACAACACTATTTTGCTTTTGAAACATACTTAGTATCATCTATGTTAAATTGTAGAATATATGGAAGTTGCTCAATTTCCTTCGGAGATGGTTTATTGGGTCTTTAAAAATTTTTACATAAAGATTTGTTGGTCAGTATGTGACGCCCGCCCGACCCGGGCTTCATCTTGTGCCATCACTAGATTAAATTATTAAACACTATGACACAAATAATCAAAGAGACATAGAACAATCTTTACGCAATTTATTAACATATATTTACTATGACAATAACTCACTATACTCTCCCGGGTAATATTTCTATTAACCTCAATTTAATCCACCAATAGTAATCTAACAGACTCTTACCACTAATCCTTCCTCGACTGCAACTCAGACTCTGAATCAACTGTTGAGAACAACAGCAAAGGAACGTCTTGCAACAACCTTTAATCTAACCCTTTAATTCAACTTCCCTTTCTATTTCTCCTTCTGCTTATCTATAACTTCAGCTTCACTTCTCCTACAGCCTTTCTCTTTCAGCCTCTCTCGCTACTTTCAGTCGGAGCTTAGATATTTCCTAACTTACCCACTTCACTTCATTTCTAACTGCTTTACATAATCACTTTACATATTCACGTTTCATTTTTGGTTGGGCAAAGGTTGTTTAGCAAAAGCAATCAATCTCAATTAAAACTCCCCAAGGTTAGTGAAGAGAAACCGCGAATAACCCAATGTCACAAGTATTGCAGTGAATTTTGTTTCTTCAAACAAACGTTTGAAATACTTACTGAAAAGATATATCTTTTCGCATGTTTATATGTACTGTAATATAGCAGAACGTAGTTAACTGATTTAGAATAAAATCCATTAGTTTCCAATTACCATCTGTGAAGTGCAGCAAAAACTGAACTTATTCGAATTCGAAGCGTCTGTGCATATCGACACAGGTAATTGTATAATAAATTATAATATCTTAAAATTCTTCAACGAATTTATTTTCTCAAACAGTGTATCTTCAGCATAAACACTCTTTTCTCGTACATTTTTTGTCATAAGAAATTCGTGAAATGAATTACAATAAGTCATGCGTCACGTGGCCAATGGAACGAACACTTTACTTGAATCGAAAGCTTGAAAAAGAAAAAATAACTACCTACTTGAATAAGTTTGAAGACATATTTTTGTAAAATACGATATATTATATTTTACTGAAAGAGTCAATTAAACAAATTTAAATCAAATGAAATTATTTGATAAGATATTCATAGGAGTTAAGAATATCAAAATTACTTTTACATGACGAATAAAGTAATATTTTCTGGTTCCCCTAAAATACATTTATTGATAATACTCATATAATTATTGCGCATTAATTAATAGACAATAAGTACATTAATTACACAATTAGCACTAAAAACGAAATGGGAGGCATTTCCTTTCAAATTATTTTCTCATTTCCATGTTGATTGCCATCTTAATTGTAATACATTTTTATTTTTTCTGTTCCTCACCCATTAACTTTTATGACTAAAGCTAGAATCGAGACCGCCAGAATATCAAACACATCGAGTAATAGAGAAGAAAAACATTCCCATATACACACTTTCCAAACTGTAAATATGACAAAACAGAGAAATAAAAGGAGTAATAACATTAATTAAGTAATGCATATTTAGATAACACAAAACGTGAAGTAAGATTGCTTCAGTTTTTGCAAACGAAATTTCGAGATTGAGTCAATGAGTGAAGAAACCACTCGACCAGGCTTACGCAAGCGGTATAAGTTAATATCGTTTTTCTTAAATAAAAACTGGAACCAACACTTCACCTAGTGACCAAATTAGAAACTAATTTAAGCAATTAAACACTTAAATTTCTTATTAAAATCCATTACAGTTTATATTAACGTTAAAAACCCACGAGAAATTAAATTATCATTACATAAAAACATTTTAAGAAACAGTCCTTATGAAAACTATTTTATCTAAATTAATCGTTTATAATATCTCGGTTCCATTTTATTAGATTTAAGAACAATATTTCATTGGAAAAACCCGAGACACTAGATTAAAATTAATAAGGATCACATTTTATGCAAATTCAAAGTGGTCGATAGTTATGCATAGCAGTCCCTTTAATAGTTTACTGGTTTCGAACTTGCAATCCATCGGTTCACTAATATTGATTAAGCTCATAAAATTTTCTCTTTTAGCTACAATTTGAATCAATGTTTTTAGAGCAAAAATATTGATTCCGTGAATGGTTTTATAAAATGCCAAAAACGCAGGACAGAGTTCGTGGTAGTAAGCTACGAGTCCAATCTTTTGAATCAAAGTAACCGCTGACGAAGTCTGCGATTTTGATTATTAATTGAAAAGTTCATGATAATTTTCTCGGAACGTTTTTTGACACCCTGCCATCTATTGGCATATTCAGTAAATATTTTCTGCAGCGTCTTTCTTATGGTTTACTTAACTCATGAGAAGGAACTTGAAATTGTATTTAAGTTTACAAACAATAAAAAGTTCCAAAACAAGAGCTATAGGTTTTAATATAACCAATCCTTTTATAATGATGACAAAAAATGAGACACTTTGAATTCATTGTTCGATTAGTTATTAAATTCTCACTGCAATGTTCAAGTAATTTCCAGAAATTCGAAATTGCAGTAATGTAAGTTTTAAAATTTGATTGAAATTATTACAGCATTACAAAAAGTTGTTACGGTGCAATTCCAATACGGTTAACTGAAGACCGAAATGAAAAGTTTAAGAATTCATCCGTGGGAAGTGAGTTCCTGTTATCAGACTAATTGAAATGATTATAACGATATTTGTACATTTGTGCTAAATGGTAAGTATATTTTGTTGAAAGTTTTTTTTTTTAAACTAAACTCATAAAAACACGTTATAAAAGGCATGAAAAATTATCATCAAGTACCTTATTTACATTAAATTATTTTTTAAATTTCTTTTATTTAAGACTTTCTAAAATGTTTTCCACAAATACAATTTCTGCTATTGTATATGAGGAAATAATTTCGATTTTTGACACGGAACACAAGATTTAACCTAGTGCTATATATATCTTTTTTAATATTCAGCCTATATTCCCAAATTTTTAATATTGCCAAAATTGTTTTCCTCACAAAATTAATACAAACTTAAGAAATGGTTTCAGTTACAAAATTCTTCGAAGAAATTAAATATAAGAGGAATCAAGGGAAACATGTCACTGATGATATTTATTCTTAACTAAACAACACATATTTCCAACAGAAATATCATCTGCATATATACAATATCACCATCAGAATCACATTGTGTTTTTGAGTGTGATATACATGTATTTTATATATTTTTAAATAAATAGTGTAAAAGAAATGTTTTTGTTCCAAATTTTCCATACAAAAGAAAGAATTAGAATTTATGATAATATAAAAATACTTAATTTAGTATCACTTTCAATCGATTCCACGTTTATTAAACGACGATTTATGGCATTAAAATAAACTGAGCGATAATAAATGAAAACTTCGAAATAATATTTTGCGTTATGTTTTTCTCGTTCGGCATTACTTTTATTTTTTACAGAAATGACTTAAGCAAGAAAAAAAAAACTTTATAATGTTTGAAAATTGACCATTAAAAATGTTGAACGTAACACAATAATAATAAATAACACACAAAAAAAAAAAAAAAAAAAAAAAAAAAACATTATAATGTTTGAAAATTGACCATTAAAAATGTTGAACGTAACACAATAATAATAAATAACACACTAAATAAACACAATAAAAAATGATTTTAGCACATATACGATTTTTAATCAAACGTTTCGAATTATTTTTTCCTAAAAAATAAACTTATATATTGTGAGTTATTTTCTTAAGAAAGTCCGGCATGATTACAATCTTTCTAGCAACTATCGTTTATATTCTCACTTCTTCCTAATAAACAGTTTAGTCGGCTTTCTTCCGATTTCAAACCCTGGAGAGATAAGACTGAGATATCCTCATATAAACCAATAGCTTTAATTTCAGATCTTTCGAAAATATTTGAAGGAATTTTATCTGGGCGCATCTCTTACTTTCTGATAATCGAAAGAAAACTTTATTCACAATATTTTGAATTTGTTCCTTATAAAGATATATTATCTTTATAAGGAGCAAATCTTATTCATAAAGCTATAATAGATGCTAAACTGCACAAAAAATTGTTCGTGGAAATTAGCTTGGACATCAAAAGGCTTATGATTCAGTATATTTAGATGGCCATATTTAAAATTGTTTTCATCTGGGTATCGCAGGAAAAATAGCACTTTGAATACATAACTTCCTTTCATATAGATCATTTTAAATCTGATGGAGAGGTTGTCTTTCATCGAAGAAGATAGTTATGAAATTGATCTCTCAGGGTAGTGTTCTCTCTCATATATTGTTTACAATTTACTCGTATGAATTATTTGAAATATCAGAAAAAGGAGTCTAGTGCTCAATAATTGATGCTAATAGTTTTATTTATTCGTCACATCATTTTCTCACTACTTTCCATAAAGGTGCACGACAGTCTGGAAAAAAATTACAAAAGGGTGCGAATACTGGAAACTTACTTTTAGTCCTGATAAAAGTGCAATAGCAGAGCTTCCAAATAAAAGAGTCAAATATATCCTAATATTATGTTCCCTGGGTGCCCACATTCAAGGCATTCCTCCATTACATACTTAGGATTATATTTTTTAAAAGCAAACAAAATATTTTTATAATGAATCAAATGAAAAGTAAAGCCTTAAAAATTAATACCCTTAAGATATGACAATAAACACTATGGCCCAACAGCTGAAGATCTTATTAACTTAAATAACAATAGTAAATGCAGTACTTTTTATTACACCTGTTATTTCGTATGTAAATGGTCTGATAATGAGCTCAAGCCTTTCAAAATTATTCAAGTAAAAGCTATTAGAATAGTTCTGAGACTTCCAAAATGGACACCAAATATCGTGGTCTTTCAAAAGGCTGAACAGGAAATTCTCTCAGAAAAAATAAAACGATTGGCAAATAAATTTTTTATATCTCAAATGTGAAATGGTAATTTTTCTCCTATGCACCGCAATAGACTTGAAACTCTACATCTGGAAATTCTGGAAGGGGACAGAAACAACATCATGAATAGTTTTCGTATTTTTGGCACTACAGAGAAAACAAATTGTGTCAATCTTCTAATTGATGTATTTCACGAATCTTCTTTGTGATATCTTTACAGATGAATTTGGATTTTAAAATGAAAATTTACCAACTCATATAACAAAGGACTATTTAATGAAAGAGCGAATCATAGATTCAGAGATTATTTTCCCTAATAACTACGGATGCGTCAAAAAATCAAGATATGATATCAATAGTAGGTAGTATTTAATTGAATCTTTCGCCTACAGAGTAAGTCATATTAATTCTATAATTACAGCAGAAGCAATTGCCGTACGCTAAGATCTGGATGATTTAACTGAGTTAAACAAAAATCTGTTAATTCTGTCCGATAGCTATCCTGTGTTATCTGCATTAAATTAATTAATTAAGAACATTAAATCCCCAAATGTCATTCATAGATTAGCTAGTAAGATCTTCAAACTGTCATATTTTCACACTCATACGATTCTACTTTGAATTTTGGGATATTCAAATTTTTTTTTGGAATTATCAGATGGATTATCTTGCAAAATCGGTAACGGAATCCAATATATACATTGACTGGATTGTTCCAGAAGAATTCAATAACATTATTTTGCATGACAGAATAGAAAGATCAATTGAAAACTTTTTTTTAAGTAAATATTTCGAAATCTTAGGAAACATCCCCTCTATAGGCATAATATCCAAGTGGACAAAAAAAGGAAGAGAGGAAATAATAATAAGCACTCGAATAAATAGCAAAATGATCACAACTCCTGGGCTTTTGCACAAATTCAAGTTTAATGATGAGGCACAATGTAATGTGTACCTGTAACCATGTCAATGAATTGGAACACATTCTTTTGGTTTGCAATAAATACGCAACCCTTAGAAATCAACTCTGGAATATACTCAAGATAGACCCTTAATACTGCTTTCAAAGAATTTTCGGAGAAAACAAAAGAGTATTCAGAGGGTTATTGCAGCTGATGAAACATTGTGATATTTATTGAATTAAAAGAATATGTTAAAGAGGATAATAGCCTTTATATTCCATAACACCAATCAATCGATCAACAGTTTAGTCCGTGTAAAATTTCGACGCTTGGAGTTCCCGACTAAGTAGTATGAAAATCGTTTGTAAGTGCTTTTCTTATTAATCACATACCTCCCAACACATATCTTCTGCTTTTACTAAATATTCGTTAGAAATAAATTTCCTTTTATTTGCACACGAGATGTATGTGTTAAGTCATTATAGATATTGTTGTTTTAGCCAAACACAAAATGTCGTAGCTGATCGCTTTCCAAAATTTCTCCTTTTATGTTTCTTAAGAAATAATTAAAAATATTGTTACATTTCTCCTGAATTTTTTTATTCGATTGAAATAAAGCGTATGCAATATGAGTTTGATTCCTCATTTCTTCTGTAATGAATTTAATTTTGAAAAATATTTCCCCTAAATTTTTATTGAATTATTTTCCATTTCAGAAAATCATTTTGTAAAATATAAGATGTAATAATTAAATAACAGATGTTTTTACTAATTTTTAGAAAAAGTTATTGTTACGAAATTTAGTTAGTTTCTGTAATTATTTATTTTTTATTTCTCATATTATAGTGTATATGACGTCTGTTGGTGAGAAGAGAAATTGTAGCAACCCCTCTGTTGTGTAGGAGAGTGTGGAAGAGCGTCTTGGGGTAAGGTGACCAGATTTTAACAATCGAAAAGCGGGACATCATTGACAGAGGAGGGGGGGGGGGGGGTCTTGTTTAAAAATTTGGTACCTAAAAATGCCTACCTTTGATACCTAAATAAATTACTTACCTAAATCATCTGAACTACTTATTTGTTGATACCACTTGTTTAACTAGCACTAGCACGCAGTACGATGTGTATCGTATGAGAAACAGTTACTAAACTCAAAAGGCGAAAGCATTACTTCGTGGACGACGAACTAACTCCTTACACACTGACCCCCTTCTCCTCTCTAAAATTCCCCTCCATTTCCAATTTTTGTATAAGATGTAATTCCTTTGCAACAATATTCCAAATGATGCTAGATCACTACCGGAACATGTCGCCATAAGGATAAAATCTGTGGAAGTGTACTAAGTGTTCCCTCTTCATTTTACAGCTACAAAATGTTTTCGTCGCTGCCAATGCCAAAAAATACCACTGTACATTAAGTCCTAACAATAGTGGTCGTATTCTAACAACTGATCAAGGCGAACTTTGATCAATTCCATATAATCAGTTCTCAACAATTATTTTTATTATTAAAGTTAAACATTATAAAATTTATAAAAATAATATAAAACTCATATCGTGGTGAAATAGCCACATGGAAACAGAAAACCGTATATTTCCTTCCCGTTCTCCCACCGTTCCCTAGCTTGTCGTGCATTCTTTCTAAAAATCCGGACTTTCTTAAAAACGCGCGGAACGCGGGATAAATTGTTAAAAATCGGGAAGTCTGGTCACCTTATTTTAGGGAGATGCGGTTGAGCCAAACTCGTAAGAGGTCGGGGGAAACGAGTCCCGACGTGTAAATAAAAATCCTTTTGTTTTTGTAAAAAACTTGAGTTGTCCTTGTGCCCACATGATCACGAGTCAACGGAATCGTTAGCTCGTGTATGAGATGATTGATGAATAGTATATAGAATTAAAGAGAAATAAATAGTATTCAATGCTCTCAACATAGACATGGAAGACACACAGGCCTCAGATGCTTCTAGATAAAATAAAAAGCCTTTAAATACTATATGTATTTAATAAAATTACATAACATAACAAAATATCATAATTATTTTAACATAAAATGTTCAATGTTAGTTATGGAGGAAATTTTCTTAAAGACTATTTGAAATACCTAAGCGTTTAACCATTACACGTTTAAAAGCATAACATCCGATGTAGACAAAGCTCCATTTCTTACAAAAATGAAGCATTGTTTAAAATGTTCTTTGTAGCAACGGGAATTTATCTCCAGAAAATATTAACTAAAATCAAGTACAAAGTATTTTTGTAATCCTTCAACATGGACTTCTCATTTAGCAGATTGTATTCGTGTTAAGTTATCTGGGAGTATCGTGGTTATTCTTCATGCAAAATCTAATGATTACATAAAGCTAATGTCCACGAATAAAGAGGTTTCAAACACAAATTTTATTCAAAAATATGCATTTATACATAAGGTTTTTATTCTGTGTTTCGTACAATAAAATCTGTCACAACTTTAACGAACAAATCAGGAAATTCGTCATGATAACTATGAAAACCTCCTTCGAAGACATAAAACTGAGCGTCTGGGAAATATTTCAAAACCAATTCTTTATTTCTTTCCCTAAGAAAGAAATTGAAGGCAGTTAGTAATTTCGAAGAAATTCTTTGAAATAAATAAAAATTAAATAGAAAATTTCTATTTAGTTAAAAAAAATTGAATCTAAAATTGCTGCTCGGAAACGAAGAGAAATAACTGCTGCTGGGCGGTTGTGTTGCGAGCGGATTCTCACTCACGAATGTAAACAGAACGACTTGTGCGCACGGCGATGGCTGAGTGTTTACTTCTATGTGTCTCTGTGCTGTGCCGTCCTCTATGAATAAAGCATGTTTCCTTAAAATTCTTTGGATTTATTTTTTTCCATGTGGAATTGAGGCATATATAAATATAAGGTATAAAAATTACATATTTTTCAATATAGTTACTAACGGTAATTATAGCACTAACAATATAGTAATTCCTTAACGTTAGCTTTGGTATAGTTGCATTTTTTATATTGTTACGCAGAGAATATACTTTTGTTACTTAAGTATATTTGAATAAAATTGATCTTTTTTAAAAAAAATGTATCACATTTTTCAATATAGTAATAAAAAAGTAAAAAGTAATCCTTACATATATTGAAAAAGTAAAAAGTTAAAAAAAGTAATCCTTTAACGTTAGTTAAGGGTTTACTTTATCTTAATTAAGAACTTAGGAAGAGATCGTAAGTTTTTTTTAATACAGATGTTTTTTGAAAGAAGTTAATTATTGAGAATTATATTTAATTCAAAAATTACATGAAGTTTTATCCTTATGTGAAACAATTAATTCAAAACGGCTTTACTGTAGTATTCCATTGAAAAAGTTAATAATAATTAACAGTAGTTTGCTGCAAATAAAACATTTGATATACAAATTTTCTTAAATCTCTTTCGCCCTTTTTAACACATTATGATTAATTAATTAGTATGAGCGAGCCGAAGAAATAATGCTGACAGTACAATGTTGAATATTTGAAGTATGGCCTTATTTCATCGCCAGGAAATAGTACTTTACCTATGTATCTTCTATCTAAAAAAGCTATGTCAAATGTTTTAATGAAACCTTCCAAACTTAAAGAACATTTAATAAAAATCCATAGTGACCAAAAAGATAAGCACTTAACGTTTTTTCAAACAGTCAAAGAAATATTTGAAAACACCATCACTGCAATAACTCATAGGGACAACATCTAAGCGAGATGACGATGGACTGCGTGCTTCTTAAAACATTTCTTAATTGATTGCAAAATCCGAAAAACCGAACTCTATTGGTGTAGACCAACTATAAGTGAGGTAATACGCACCGTGCGTATCAGTTCTCGACATTATAAAAAGAATTCTACTAAGTAATAATACAGTACAAAGAAGGATTGACGAAATGCCTCAGTGCGCAGAAAATTCTTTTTGCGAGTACTTAAAAACATCTGAATTTTCTATGCAGCTTGGCGAATCCACTATACCAGGAAATGAAACTTTACTTTCAGCTTATGTAAGATTAGTAAAAAAAAAAAAAAAAAAAAAAAAAAACGCCAAGATTCGTTATTTGCTAAATGTTTGGAAACCGTTGTTAATGTTTGTTAATTTTCATACTATGCATTTATGTAGCTTTTTTACTTGGGGGTCCGTGGGCAAGTTTTGATTATAAAAAGGGGTCCATGGGTCAAAAAAGTTTGGGAACCACTGATGTAGACGAAAGAAAGATTACAAATATTATCAAATGGTGAACTGACAGAAGGGCCGAAAATAGGGAAGGGTTGCTAGGGTATTTTAGGGGCATGTCACGCGTGTTTATCGAAGACAATGTAAACCTCATGGGAGAGAAAAAGAC
Source organism: Nephila pilipes (assembly GCA_019974015.1). Taxonomy (NCBI): domain Eukaryota; kingdom Metazoa; phylum Arthropoda; class Arachnida; order Araneae; family Nephilidae; genus Nephila; species Nephila pilipes. The sequence continues at coordinate 42,809 of BMAW01094507.1, forward strand.
CATTATGGTACCTCGGGTCATGTTTCCCGTATTTACCTAAAGAAGGAAAGCCCCTGAGGAGCGAACTACGCAATGAATTGAAAAGTTGCTTAATTTTTAGCTCATTTTACAGATATAGAATAATTGTATGCACAGTTAAACAAATTACCTTGATCAAAGTAGAATAAATATTTTTTGAACATAAATGGTAAATGTGTATAATTTTGTCTATATTAATCTCATTATTCGCCATTTTAATATAATTTTAAAAAATGCTTTTACTTTGACTCAAAACTTCTTTTATAGAGTTTATAAAGTATTAAAGATGACTAAAGTATATAAATAACTTTCTTTTTCAAACAAAGTCACTCTAATTGGATACTTTAATTTCAAGATTGTTAAAAACCTACTTTTCTTATCTTTATTGATGTTTATTAAAATATTATCTAACTCCTTTTTGTTGTGTTGACTTTTTAGCAAGTCGTGGCTTTTCGAATGGGTCGAGAAAAAAGTATAACTTAAAATAGATTTATCAGATTTATTTTTGATTCATACATTTCTGTTCATGTCTGCTGATATTTATGTCGAATTTAAGTCGAAAGACAAATTCTTAACTAGTAGAAAAAAGAAATGACTGCAGAGAATATTCTAAATGAAAGTTCATATAAATATTACAATATTTTTATCATGATCAAAACGAATTATTACTATCTGACATGGATGAAAAATGTATTAAAACAGAGGAAAATTATGAAAAAAATGATCATTTTTCATCAAAAAGGATGAGGAAGGAATCATACGACATCAATGCAGATTTGTTTTCAACTTTTCAAGTTTTAAAATTTTGTAATTTTAAAATTTTAACGCCACAAGATTTTTTTATTCCATCTCAATTATTAATCGGAAAAGGAGAATAATATCGAATTCGCAAATCATGTAATGACTTCAGAAGCAGAGAATAAGTGTGTATTACTTCAAAACTTTGGTTTATTGGAAGATAACGGCTTTAATGACTAAATTAGCATGTACGAGCTGAGACAAAATATTACGTTTACGTATTATGGTTTCGCATTTGAAAATTGGTTTAGATAAGCGTTCGAACGATTTTCTTAAAGAAAATTACATAAATTAAAAATAAGTCTACGTAAATATGTTTTTTTAGAAAATGTTAAAAGATATTGCTTAATGTTATATGAGTGTGGATCAACTTAAAAAAAAGTCACCGCGATCGGTGTCGAAGGAAAATTGTAGTGGCTTCCTACGTCATTTTTTGACGTCATTTTGACTGCGGAGTTGTAAGGAGATTTGAAGAAAAGGAGCAAACGATCTTTTCTCCACTCACTTGCTTAGCAGATTCCGGACCAGTGAAGGTCGAGTTTTAAAGTTATGAAGGTTAAGTTTTAAATTTGTAAATGTTAAGTTTGAAATAACTTAATAGTTCTTTGCCTCTCAAAAGAAACAAAAGTAAATATTACGAAAAAATCGTTTGCTTAAATGATTTTGGAAGAGATTTGCTCCTGTGCGATTGGCAACAAAAACATTATTATTATGTGTCGTTCTATAAATTATTCAATCGGTCTACCATTGTAATGATTGAAGATGTTTCTGTTTGAATTAAAATAAGTATTATTTAAAATCCCCAACATTTGAAGTTTCTTTTATGTGGAGTATAGTCCATTTTCGGTGTAGCTAATTAATTTAATGGAACAGTTTTGTGCAGATAAAGTGAAATGTTTAATGTAACAGCTCTCCGGAACGACAGAAAAGTTGCTTGCATCCCGCACACCTTATGAAAGGAAGTTATGGGAAATTGACGGTTTTATCAACACACCCCTTCCCCATAAAATATCTGATATAATAAGTTGATCAAAAACGCGAGTTAAGGATTATCTTAAAGATCCTTGCAATTACGGTTTCAAAAAACAGACTGGAAGAAAGAAATCAACATCTGTTACAGAAGACAGAATGATTTTGCGTAAATTTCAGTGCGTAAAAATGTCTGCTGGACAAATTTTGCTTGAATTTCCGGTGAGATGTTATGTGAAGACAGTTCATCGCTGTCTCAAAACCGATTTCGATGTTACTTGAAGGTAAATGGTCAGAAAATTACCTCTTACCGAGCTAAAATGTTTGCTCGAAATCATATGTCTTGGTTTGATAAATGGAAAACTCTAATTTTTTCAGATGAAAAAAAAGAAAAAATTAACACATGGCACGCTTTGATGAGATAAACTATCATTGGTACCATAAAGGATGACAAACACATTTTATGACAGTATAGAGATGTTTCTGTTATGATATGACGCCCAAATGGATATTTTTTCGTAAATGGTCGAAAGAACATTCATTATCAAGATCTGCTTGAATTTTCTGCCTATGTAACCAGTTATCGGTGGTTAACATTAGATGTATCTTCGAGACAATGCGTCTATGCATCGTTGAAACTCGACAACTATGTGGTTAAAAGCAAATTGAATGCCTACATGGGATGTTCCGACCAGAAGATTGAATCTTAACCCAAAAATAATTCAGGAATAATTAGTTTAGGGTATTTGTTTAGCGTATTATGGGGTTCGGGTATTCAGTAATACCAGAACGTTCCGTAACTAAAAACATCAAATTTAAATGAGGGAGATACATACCACATATCACTTATTTATCATTTATTTCACATATTGGTTGACTCAATGATAACTCGATTATGTGATGCAAACATGAATCATGGTGGTTCAACGAAGTATTGAGATTGTTTTTCCTTATTTTCATTTGTGTCATTAAAATTTTCTCGTATATATTTCTTTCTATTTTGTTTTTCTTTAGAATAAATGAAATGTTTGCAAGGACAGACTACTTTCCCTGCAGTAAACGTTTGATTTTGCACTTGATGCCATTTTTATTGTATTTAAATAGTTTCCACTAATTTTATGTTAATCTTGTGGCCTTAAAATTTTGTCGGCGACTGTATACCTGTATATGTAATGAACATCACATTTATATATAGAAATAAATGTTTAAAAGCAATTAATAATCAAAAGCTGTATTTATATTTGTAATTCGTGCTCTCACTTTTAGGCACATCTTCCTCATACATAAATTTTATAGAATTTATAACTTTAAAAACTTGAGGAGTATTTATAATCATAACATTCTATATACTTTATTATACATTATCATAATCTCAAAAATTAATTGCAATCGAAATAAAATTTTCTATCAATAAAATTTCTCTTAATATTTATAACTTAATTGTGTATTACTTAAAATATATGAATGTTATTTAGAAGAAATTACTCTCATCTAATAGGAAATCATTTTGTTTCATAATGCGCAAAATATCAGCTCTATGGGGGAAGTCAATTTTGAAAAAAGTGAACCAGAATCCTAAGAACCACATTTTGAGAAAAACTCAAATGCTGTTATTTTTCTCTGCGGCACGACACGTTTGTTTACAATTTTACAATTCCAATTTTGAACGTTCTATTTTTAGAATTCTCATAAATAATACATCTATGGAAAGAAAAAAGTGCTCTCTATATTTTAACAGAAATTTTGCAAAAAATTCAAAATTTTAAACTTTTTTAGATTATCAGTCACTTACCTTTCACAAAGTTTTTCATTTCTGATTAAATTCTATAATGGATTATTTAAGAATTTTATCCGTGCATACTCGTATGTGTAGGCTTTGTATTATGATTAGCTTATTCTCCTTGTGTTAGCTATAATTTTAATCGAATAAGAAACGTTCCTATGACGTGTGTTAGTTCGATTGATTGGCTATTTGTTAAGAAATCACAAACACGAAGAATAATGACGACGGACCTCGTTATTATGAATTACGGTCAAGTAACGAGGACGATACGAATCAGCCCCACACTCATAAATCTTTCATATAATGCAAATACGGATTAAGTTCTGACAGATTTAGTGTGCATCAACCCCCCAAACAATGAATCTTCAGTGAAATCAGAGTTCGAACCCGAGTTTCGAGAAGGAAACATCGCAAGTAGCGAACTTAAGATATATGGCCGAAATGAATAATGGAAATGGGGAACATAAAATCAAATCGGTAGCTCAGGCTGTCTATCAATGAGATATTGTAGCAAGCGTTAGCAACACTCGTTAGATTACGTCACCTATACCAACTATGCACTATCTACTAATCATCTTAGTTTTCTTACCAAAAGAGTTCGCGGTTAAATGTTTTCTACCTCATGGAAGGGAAGAGAGTTGACTTCAGAGGGCAGGCAGTGTTTCAAACCTTGGTTCATTGGGTCCGAAGAAAAGTTGAGCGGTAGCTTTTTACTGCATTCTTAACGACTAGACTAAAAGAGACGTCCCAGTCAGGCTACTTATGAAGGCGTTTTAGCTTCTGGCATTATTGTTCAAGAAAGCCCCCTCAAGGGAATTCCCTGCTGACGGGACATGAAGGTGGAAGGATCAACAAACAATAGTGTAACAAAAGGTTATTTAATTTTATTTCTCTTCTTAAGTAATGCTTTTTTTGTTTTTGTTTTGTGACAATCGGAGATAAACAAATTCTTTGCTTTGAACTGGAATAAGAGTTTCATCAACAAATTATAATGGCATATTATAAAGTATTTACACTATGTATAAGTAACTGTATAATTAAAGAGATTAATTCCTTCCGAAAGAGATTGTATTCCTTGGTGTATGATGAGCTCATATGGTAAAGTTATTGAGGATTAATTAATATTTTGCATTGCGCAGATGGCTTAGATACAACATAAGAAAAGGATCAATAAATGGAAGTTAGATTTTCATCGAATATGTATTTTATCACTTATATCCAAGAAATAATGGTCCCAGGCGATTGGACTCTCAAAATCAATACATTGCCTCATATTGAACATGTATGTTGCAATTGTAAGGGGCTGTTATTTAATCAACTATCTTACGGCTCCTGCATTAAAGTTCTGCAAGAAGAAAGGAAACTACTTACTAGAAAATTTTAGAAAATATGCTTACACATTATATATCGAATGATCTGCAGAGAGGAAAAGAGATTTTCCATGGTAAACAGGGTCATTAGATATGTCGATTTGAAATTCTCGCAGCAGATTCTTTTCAAATGAAGATATGGCCTCGATATTGAGATCCCAAACGAATTTTCCAGATTTGTCCTTGTAAACAGGTATAGGTATAAGCTTCTTTGATGTGTTCGAAGTTTTCAGCATCTGGCAGAAAATAAAACACAACCTAATGAATGGTTTGAAAATTTATTAAAAATACACTGTATTATGGAACACTTAGAAATACAAGAAAACCTTTAGTAAACTGAAAAAAAAAAAAGATGCGTAATATGAAAGGAACTTTTAAGGTGACAGAGGAATGACAGCATTTTAATGATGTAACATTAAGTCAAAATTATTCAGTGGGAAATACAATGATGAATCGATAAGAACATAAAGCGGTTATTCATATTTTTCTTGTTGCAATAATGCATTCCCTCAGGAAAACGTTTAATGAAAAAGATATTTAAACAGTTAGTGCTTTTAAAATGAGCCCTTTCAAATTTGTAGTTTATTTTTTAAAAATAGTTTTTTGTATATGATTTGTTTGAATTTTTCAAAGTAAACTTTTTGTACCTACAGTGCATATCATGGAATATTGGAGGTGAATCTCAAAATTATTAATCGTATTTAAATGACAAGTTTGGCATATGAGCTAAGACTATTTTCAACTTATTTCTACACCCTGGAAGGAAGTTATATAAAATTTATTATGCACTTTCTGCCATTTCATTTTAGAAGATCGAACCTAGGTTCTTGAACAGGTGGAAAATGCTCCATTTGCCTATTTATTATCTTAAAATTATAACTCTTTCTTTCAACAAAAAGACAACCGAAAACACTATAGAGATTATTATTTGATACAAAAAACAAATAGTTAAAAATTGACCTAATTTATTCCTAGTTTAAATTAATATTTCACGCTTGAAAATATGTTTAACTTCTCTATTTTTGGTTGACATATTCCGTTTCCTTCCTTTTTGTCTTACTTTTCGATTGTGTAATGTGTACAGTTTATAGATATTTATTAAATACGTTTTTTTTTTCTTTTTTAAAATATAATGATTCTTACCGTACTGAAAAAGGAAGTACATACTTTCAAGAATTTATTTGAAATGTTTCCAAATAAAACTTTTTTGTTTAAACCTCCATTGTAATTTCCTCCTGAAATTAAGTAGTCTTTCTGTTGTGGCTATGTCGGGTACAATAGATATTTAAAGGAAAGTACAGAATGTTCTTTATTTATTTACTAATAACAGTTTTTTCAATGGAAAATTATATATATTGATGCGATTAATTACATTTACCTCATCTGAATTTTAAGAAGGGTATCTAAAAAGAATTTAACTATGAGAATTGAATGGCAGCTTTCCCCTGTCGGAATAAAATATTTTTATTAACCTTTACAACTCGGTGGAACATACGCTGTACCAAAATTATTTTTGTCACTTGCTTCGGCTGCTGTACAACTATTGTACCAAGCTATCTAGAGACAGTTCTTTCCCCATTTTTTCCCCAAAAGACCCTTTTATGACTTTCTCTGACTCTTCTTACGCCTTTGCTTCTATTGTCCGTAATTGGGTGGGGATATTTTTCGCCAAAGTTATCAGTTGTGTGCGTATTCCTTACAATTGGTGACTTTCAAGAACAACCAGTTTTATTATTTTTAAAAAAAATAGTTCAATTCGATGACTTTAAGTTGTGTATGAACAACAAATTTTTCTTTTCTCTTGTTTATTCTTCGATTTTTTAGAATGCCTCGAAAATTTCTCACACAAATAAAGATTGGGAATTTGATGAAAGATTTCGATGGAGAAAATTTTGATAATAGTGATTCAGAGTTTGGAGGTGAATTAGAAAATAGCATTTTCGAAAATAATAATGAGGTTGATTTAGATGTTTCAGCTAATTGTGATGAGAAAGAAGAATGCTTATTTTCATAGAAAGAGATTGAAGGATCGGAAGCGGTACATGTTTTACCATTTTTTTTTGTTGAAGTTGGATTAAAAGTTGATGCCATTAGTTACAAAAATGAAAATGATTTTTTTTAAACAGGTATTCACAGATGAAATTTTATGAGTTCTGGTTGAAGAAACTAATAGGTATGCATTTGATGAGCTTAATCTTCCTGGAGAAACATCTGACGAAAGAATTCATGGAAACCAACTGATATAAATGAAATTTTAAAATTTTTTTGTTTAATTTTACTGATGGGATTCATCGAAAAAGATAACATATATGATTATTGGATAACTAATAATCTTCGTCAAAATTCAGTCTAAAGGAAATTAGAATTAATTTAATAACATCTCTGATAGGAAAAATAAATCATAAAAATGCAGAGCCTTCAGTAATAGAAAATGAAAACAAACGATAATAAATTTTTTCATTCGCCAATTGAGGAAAAAAAAAAGAAGGCGCGCATATTGTGTGAAAAAGAATATATAAAAAAGAACAAGTACTATCCGTAAGACATACAATATGGACCAATATAACACATAAACCAATAAAAAACAAAAGACCATAATAAAAAAAAAATTAAAACTGATACATTTTTAATAAAATGAAAACAAAAAATGTCTCTTTTAAGAGCCAAAATTTTTTTAAAGTAGAACTCACTTTTTTACATTTTTAAAACAGACATTTCAAAAGCATTATTTACAATAACTTTTTCAAATTAAAGCATATGTTTCTTTCAGAAACAAAAAAAAATTTGAAAAAAAATAATACATTTTTTCCCCCTTTGAGATTAAAGATTCATTGAAAGATTTGATATAAGAAAATGTTACGTATTATTTTCAGCGGAATGCATGAATTTAATTGAAAGTTTTGTCTTAATTTGCTGTACTTAAGATTTAGTAGCTTTGAAACGTGTTCACAATTAAATTGAAAATTATTTTTTAAATCTCACTTGATAATATTTAATCCCAAAAGAGCCGCTGTAGCCAAGTATTGATGTCGCAAACTGGTAGCCGGCGTTGAATCGTGAGTTCGAGTCATGTTCGAAACTGGCTGCTAAATCGGTTGAGGTTCTAAGTCCTCATGTAGGCGTGGTATGGAAGTTTGGGGAGTGGTTGCTGTCCTCATTGCTTGACTGAGATTCAAATTTATGAAATCCGTTACCAGTAGTATTCCCATTGCTTTGAATGCGATGTTATTAAAAATCAAATCAAATTGATCACAAATTATTTGGAGTTTATTGATTTTCTTTTTGTGCAATAAAAGGGCGTTAATTTGAAAAGAAAATTGTTTAATAATAATGTTCTACATATTGTTCTTAAAGTTTTCCCTTCTTTTACATATTTCATCGAATAATTTTGAAAACATGAGATATTATTTTTTTATTACACAGTTTCAATGTTGCATTTAAATATGTAAGTTGCAATAATGAATTGAAAATAGATAGATGTAGACGGTGGGTGATGATGAGATTGTACATCCCGAATCTACAATGATTTGCTCTTACGCAAAGGGCTGGATTGTCTAGGGGAGGGGGTAATTCCATTACCGGATTCTATGATGATTTCGCAGGAATTTAATGACGATGCATGCAGTAGTTTTACTTAAGTTTATTAGGAGAGAGAGATGAAGGTAAAATATGTACAAAATACTATATTCAAATTGAATAGTTCATCGGAGAAAAATAGATGGTGGCCTCATTTAACCCATATCGGCGATGGGCATTGGAACGCACTCTGGCGTTCGGAATTTACTTCCGTTGCGGGTAAAGCGGAGTAGAAGAGAAGCGAAAAGTGGAGGATTAGTTTAGTTTAGTTTTTATTAACGTCGCACTAGAAGCAACACGAGGGCTATTGGCGACGGACCTCGTAATGAAAAGTGGAGGAAAGAGAGCGAAAACGAAATGTCGCTCAGTTTTTTCAGGAATAGGTGGCGCTGCATAAGCTATCACATGACGCTGATTCGTGGGGCCACCTATTGAGTAACTGAGGAACTGGTTTTACCGTATATTGGAAAAACAATAAATTCTTTGATAATTAGCTGGAAAATCCCCCCATATATATATATATGGGGGATTTATATATATATATATAAGCAAACACCGATATAATTATTAAGAGTTTATGATTAAACTATCGTACTCTCAAAGAGTATAGACAGGAGATTACAGAAGCTATTAATTTAATATTGTTTAAAAGTACTTGCTTCTAGAAAATATTTTAGCAATATGGTATAGCTGTCGCTTTCTTTTGTTATTTGCTTTGTTTGAAAATGTTAATTTACGCAATACACGACTCTAAGTTATGATATGTTTTTTAATATTTAAAACTAAAAGATTATTTAATATTTTAAGGAACATGTGAAAACATTTCCCAAAAATAAGAATAAATTTTTAAAAATTCTAAAATTATTTTAACAGACAAATAATTATTATATAATGCCTTTTTAATATTTTCATAATATTTTTCTCATACTTAAGCGATATTAGCTTATATTGTTCCACATCCTTCATCAATCTACCTCATATGTAAGCAATAGATACAATAAATCCTTATTTCAGAAAAAGTTATTTGTAGCAATATGAGTAGACTAAAAAATTATGAATGGAGCAAATAAAAGTTATTCAGAAAAAAATATTATGATATGATATGGCGCCAAATATTAGGATCTTCTTTCTTGTGAATGATTATTGACTGAAACTCAAGACCCCTTACTATCTCCCCTTTATAACTAGAAAAATTTTACAATACCACATGTGGCGGATTTGGACTTCCCGGTGTTCCCAGACAACGAAAGAAAATTTTTCCTCAATCTTAAAAGCGCCAAGTGAAAGGGATATTTTGAGTTAGAATCAGCCGAATTCTAAAGGTTAATTAAATTAATTTATTTCCCCTTATTTAATTATCATAACAAAAAAGTCGTCAAAACTAAATGCGTTTATGCGGCTGAAATATTGACACTTTGAGTGATTATTTTTGTTCTGTTTACATGACAAGTGCTGAGCACTTCACAGAAAAGTATCATATAACTTTAGAGAGTTTCAAGCGAGGCGGAAAAGCAGATTTTTAGAGTAAAAATAACTTCTATGTTAAGCCCAAATACTTCAATAAAACTTAAACTAGATTAAAACAGAAGTTTGTACTTCCCAGTTATGATGAGCTATTTTAATTTGTGATCGAGAAATTATTTGATTATAGAAAATTTATTCCATAAAAGAACAAGGAATATTTTGAGCTTGACATTTTTCATTCAGTTGATCCATTTACAAAATATATTTATTCGCAATGATATATGCTAAGATGATCATAATGACATATATATATATATATCTTTTACTGACCTTGGGGACAGCTCTTGAAAGATATGGTTGCATCATTTTATATAATTCTTCTTCAGTTACAGAAGATGGAAGTTTTGAGATCAACTTCTCCGCTTGTTTGACTACCTCCATAACTACTTTGACGTGTTCTTTACTTTTCTCATTTTCAAATAGAGACATGTCCTGGATAACTAATTTTTCTACCATATCCGGCTAAGGAAGAAAAATCAATTTTAGACATAAAAGCAGTATGCATATTTCATTTCATATATAAAGGACTACTTTATGTTAAAAGTCGAAGAAATTAATTTTTTAAAATAACTTTATGATTAAAGTTACTTTTCAACTGTTATTAGAGACGTATTTTTTCATCAATAGCAATAATGTCTTACCGATAAAAAATTAGTTCAGCGATGAGTAACCTTTCCAAGCTGGAAGTATTTCCAAGCTGGATATTTATAATCCTAAGTTCTAATTTATTCATAATTCAACAAAATTAAATTTTTTCATAAAAACATTTGATTCCTTTTGCCCGCATTCACCAAGAGTTTCTACATCTTTTGAATTTTGCAAGCTCTTTATTTATATGTAATGTAAAAGACATTTTTGAAGCTTTAAAGTTTGCCTCCAGGGAAAAATATGAAAATAATTCATATTTTCTTCCTTATCTATTTATTTAATAAAACTGGGATTACTTATATTCTTTATACATTCATGAAATTTTAAGATTGTCATTAACACCAATTAACAACAGCGTTTAGACAAGGTGAGTAATTTTAACATTACCAATTTGGTACATTTTATATGTTTGCACACTTGATTGCCAGAGAGTTAATGCAAAAAAAGGATAGTAGTCGTCGCCTACGCACATATACAACTGAATCCGCAAGTCTGTATATAAAACGATAGACCTTCCAACCGGTTGTTAGAGCTCTTTATGGTGAAAAAATGACAAGTGATGAAGATTTAAGCGATTTTCAATGATGTGTCATAGTTGTTGCTCGTGAGATAGGCAGCCATAACATTTGGAGGTAAAAGTAAAATTAAGATTTTCCCGGACTATCATCTCAAAATTTTATCGTGAGTACAAGTATACTAGCAAAACTTCCTACTTATGATGCCAATGAGGATATACAATTGCATTATGTACAAAATATTCCGAACACTCAAGCTCTGAAGAGACATTCCCATGACTAGGGGATACCCCTTGGATGATAATGATAATGGAATCTCATCAAATGAAGGAAGATCATCAAACATTAGTGTTCGAACTGTGCAACATTTAAATGCTGATGTTTCTGCAGTATTCTCTCAACAGGATACAGGCTTTAAAATTCGACGACTAACTGAAGTCCTTTGATCACTGCACGACACACAGATATGCATCTAATCTCTTTTGTATAAGGCATCACAGACACTAGATGCTTTATAACTGAAAATAAGTAACGTGGTCTGAATATTTGCGTTTCCAATTGTATCATGAAGGTGTAAGGATTCATTTGTTGCGCAAACCCCTTGATGCCAAGTCCCATGTTTGTCAACACGGAAAAGGGCCATCTTATAGAGGTGCATAATAATATGGGAATTGTGTGGCTGGAAATATTTCGGACCTCTGGATAGTCTACAGTCTGTTATTGGCCGAAGATATGTCCATTCTTCCCTGTATTCGGCTTATAGATTGAACCTGTTTCTACAGGACAATGCTATTCCTCCTAAGTTTCAGAGTGTCAATTTTGGTTACATGAGTAGACATTTGAGCTTGGAGTTTCGTCATTCCCAACAGCTTTTTCAGATTTTTGAACTGATAAACCCTAGACCTTGGAACACACCGGAATTGTGGAACGCTATTCATATGTATGGTATCTACTATCTATAAGTTATTTTCAGAGGCTCGCAAGTTCCTGTCTCTTTTTATTTCTGTTGTTATTCACTCCATTTGTAGACCTATCAAGAAGAATGGTGTACCAATTTTTCTGGCATTTAACTGTATAAGATAATTTTAATGTCTACAATATTTATTGTTAATTGAATTATATAAAATGTTCGAATTTTCGTTCGAATTTTCGTAATTTACTATCAAAACTAATATTGCTTTTATGATTCCCATCCTCTTTAAGACATTTTATAAATATTATCATTATCAATCAGCAATTATGTTTGACAAAAATGAATTATATTAATATTAATAGGACATTCAACTCCATATCTTTATCCCAAATTTTAAAATTTTGCATTATAAACATTAACAAAACAAAGTGTCATTAAATTTCTTCTAAATACTTTTTCAGCAGTAGTTCAAATGCCCTAATAACGAGAAAAATTGTATTGTTTAATAGAGCATTACTGATTATGAAATAAATGTTCAGATGAAATTTACCTTTCTTAGAGCGAATTCCAGCGCAATTTTGCTTCCTAAAGAGTGCGAAATAAGAACAGCTTCCGGAATATTCTGGTTTTTCATGAAGTTCTCTAGATCTGCTACGAGGCATTTTAAAGAGAAGTCTTTGGTGTACTCACTTTTTCCATGATTTCTCAAATCTAAAGAATATATCTAAAAGAGAATGTTTGTAAGCTTTTAATTAATAGTGTTTTATGTTAAAGAAATTTATAAAAGTATTATAGATAATATTCGTATTATGCTTAGAACGCTTCAGATATGATAAGGAATTAAGGAATAAATTCGTGGAAAACAATATTATTATGGATCAGTAATGGGTCTTAGGGATTACTCAAATCGTTATTGTAAATGTTCATTTTATATCTGAAATTTAACGCAGTGCAGTCCAATGTTATTTCAGAATTTTTCGCATTGCAATACTTCACTTGACGTGCTGACGAATAACTGACAGATCACAAAATTGCGATTTGGGACTCTTGATAGATTAATTTGAGCATAACCCTGCATTTATCTGTACTAAACCGTTCTTTTATTCTACAGTAACACTATTGTATTTTATGGAGCTGAAAGCAAAATTCATTTTTTTCTTACGAGTTAAGATTGAAAAACTTTTGGAGATTGTCATCAATAGTGTTGATTGAATATTAATCTCATTATCATTTGGATCAATACGATTCAGAAACTAAACTAAATTACTAAAACGATATATTATTCCTTACTTACAGAAAATGAAATAAAAAAAAAGAGCGTATGTCACGTGGCATGTAAGAGATTGCTTACTAACGTCACTCTTACAATCAACACGAGGGCTAATGGTTATGGATTGTGCAATTTTGAACCTCAGTCAAGTGACGAGGGCGATACCTGAGCTGGCACCCTCTCTAAGCTACCACAACATGTCAATGGTAGGAATTGGTGCTTCAACCGATTTAATGTGCATAGCCCTGCTACAAGGAGGATCTTTATTGGCAAAATGAAATAGCAGAAAAAACGGATGACTCGGGGCATGTAAGTGATTATTTACTAACGTCGCCTTTACAACCATCACGAAGGCTAATGGTGACGGAGCTCGTAATATTGAACCTTGATCAAGTGATGAGGTTGACACCTGAGCCGGTACCCTCTCTCGAAACTTCCACAACGTGGCAACGAGAGGACTTGGTGCTTCAAGAGATTTAACCCTGCTACAAGGAGAATCCTTATAGGCATTGGAGCTCGAACCCATAATACGACAGAAACACCGCAGGTTGAGTGCTCGCAACTATGACCACCAGGCCACCACGCCACGGATGACGTGCAGCATGGGCGGAATCAAAGTTTTTGTGGTTATCATTTTGAATTATGATGACATATAAGGAATTACAGCATATTGTTTGTTGCAACCGTCTTTGCAGCAATTCGGTTCATTTGCATAATCAGTTGATCTTTCCTTCCATTCTTACACATTGTTCTTAAAGAGAATTCATTCCGTCGATACCGATCTTGCAGTAATTAGTTATTCCGACTATTTAACCCCGTTTGAAGTCGTTTAGACATCTGTAGTATCTTCGAGTGTTTTGTCAAGGTATTAATTGTTCTATTTCATGGAAATTGTTATTGAGATAACATTTGATTACCTTTTTGTGGGCTACGGTTTTGCTTATTCGTTTGAAAAAGAGTGTGTACGTGCAATATGTTTCTTAATAAAAGGGTGATGTAAAATTTGATTTTTTTGTTTTCCTGTGAAGTCCATGTGTGTTTGTTATTACAGCATGGGAAATAAAATACTTTTAAATGTCCATAACCCAAACAAGCAGATAAGAAATTTGTATTTTTAATTAAAATTTTGTTTCTGTCTTAGCTTCACGCCGGAAAATAGATAATAGTCATTCTTTTCGATAATGATGTATTTATTTAAGAAAATTCATACTTTCCATAAATAACCTGTCCCGAAAATTTCTATTTTTAAGTCATAAACTAAATGCTAAAAGACGATTAAAAAAAGAAGGAAAAAATGAGCCATCATAGAATATATAAATAGCTTTCATTGTATAAAAACATTTAGATTAAGATGTAAATCATACTAAACGTAGCGTATATTTGACTCATAGAGGTAAAGATGTAAATAATTAGTATACCATTTTTAAGAGTAAATTCTAACTTTTCATAGTAAATTCTAAAATGATTATTCAAGTACTGCAAAGAAAAAAAAATCTAATTCATTTTTAAATGTTATTACTGATGCTTTATGCAAACACAATTTACCCTTTTAATGGGTTTTTTTTTGTATCTCCATTAAACTAAATATTCATTCTTAAGTAAATCTTGAAGTGATTTCAATTTCGATATAGGATATGTTCTCATGATAAAATATCATTACAAAACGTGAGAGTCGAAGTCCACTTTACAGTAAGAGTAAAACGCATTTTATATTTGAAAGAAGTGCGCGATTTCTTAAATAGAAGATTATTACTTAAAATAGCTAGCTTTTCTCTGTCTCTTTCCTATGAGTGTCATTTAAACTACAGATCGTCGATCAACAGTTAAAGCATAGTACTAAAAATTAGACAGCGTCTCAGGAATCCTCCTTGACAATGAAGTGTTTCGAAATTGCGAGGTCCATCTCCAAAATTCTTTTCAGTGTTTCTGTGAGACTTTCTAAAAAATTAAGTTTAATGGATGGTATAATAATGTGCGCGAATATTTTCTTTCTGATTTTAAAATAATGATATCAGATTTTTTAAAAATAATGATGGCATGGGCTTTATATCAAATGATAATGACTCGTCGAAGATTTGAAACTTTTTATACAAAAGTTAAATTTGTTTATCTTGCTTGCTAATAACTCTTCGCGGAAGTATTTTAAACAATTGGATGTGTTAGCGCATTTTGTTGGGAAAGCAAATTAATGTAACAGATAAAAACGTTAAATGAATCCCGAGTAATTCCATTATTTATTGAAGTTTAAAAGAAATGCTTCCATTATTTCGAAATTTAAGCATTATTCCAAAAATTCACTAAGAAAAAATTTAGTTGGCTTATATTATATTCAAAAACTGCTTTTAATGAAGCATATTATTTTTGTTGTTGTTGTAATTAATTTCGCTTTAGTCTATAGTAAGATGATATTTGTATAAATCAAATTAATTACATTGCATTCATGAGATGGTCGAAAAATTTTAAATTAATATGAATAATATATTTTACGACCTTGGAAATTTTTGCTTTTTTTCTAACGTTATTTAATTTTTGAAAGGAATTGTTTCAAAATTAAAGACTCACCTTTCGTTTTGTATTTTTATATAAGCCAAATTTAACTTGATTCCAAGTTCTATTGGACGCCCCAAGTCCGTGGAGAAGTATTATTGGACATTTTCCGTCATTTTCGCCAGGTTCAGGTTCGATGCAGTTGAAAAAAAGATTTACTGGCTGGTATCTAAAAATAACAAGCGTAGATATTTAATAATTTTCGATCTCCTGAATTTAAAAAAAAATGATGTATTTATATAGAAATATTTTTAAATTTAAAAATGCTACAAAAGGTAACTATGTTTAATTCATAATAATGGGTAACAATTTACGGGAGGGGAAATCCACGATATTCCAGGGTACATCGAACGGCTACAAATTTTATTGAGAAATTTCAATTTTTGATAAAAATGTTATTATTGTTTTGTTTATTTATTTTTCGTTAGTTATCCCTTGAGAAGCAACGTTCTTGATAAGCATTAGTGGTCATGCATGTGTGATTGAGTTTGTCTCTCCTTCCGTACGATTATTTGATTCGATTCGCTGAATAGCGTTACAAAAGACACATTTGATAGCGAATCATGTTCTCCCTGAACTTCCTTCAGAGAATGCTTTTTTAGACTTTTGCAAAGTCTTTGAGTGCATTTTTTATAGAAAATTAATGTGAAAATAATTTTCTTCTTGTGTGTTACTGTTCTAGAATTCTTAAAAAGACCAACTCATATACGATAAGTAAGAATTAAAATGGCTCCTTTTATTCAGCTAAGTTGTTTTCACAGGTTTTTCAGCTTGAGAGATAAAATGAAAAAAATTCTAAGCTTAAGGTAAAAACAATACTTTAACAATTAAAAAGATGTGCAAATTAAAACGTAATAATTCACGAACTCGGATATTATTTGAAGTTCATACCGTAATATTCCATATTAAATGTTAAAGAGTTAAAGTTAAAATCTCTTAATATATGACATAGTTGAACATAGATTTGTGTTTTCATTTTTGTAAAACTAGCAACAGTTTAAGTGGATTTAACTTGAGATATGTACAATATAAATGTGGATATTAATGCCAAATTTGGTTTCGATGAACTAAATCTATCTAGGGCTCAACAATTTTTCCTGTTTTTAATTGCTTAATTCATCGTCTTTTTAAGCAGACGATTAATGATAGTTCTCATTTATTGTTTACTATCACTTTTGTAATTTAATGCTTTATTACTTCTTGGGGTAATAGTGAACAGCGTTCCAAAGTTTGTAGTTCAAAAGCCATGTTGAAAAAAAAAGTGTAGTTGTGTTTAAGATGTTGTGAAATAAAGACGAATTAAAATTCCATGAATCCAAATATTCACTTTTTCGTGTCAAACAAAATAGTTGTTTCAAACTATATATTAAAGAAGCAGAGCCTACCAATATATTAGTGAATTTATTGAAAAAGAACCAGATACAACTTTGGATATCGTGCATTAAATTTGTACAGCTAGTATAGTGACTTGCAGCTGTTTACCTTTAGGAAATAGTTTAATACTATTTCTTCCAAGTGGTATCGAAAGACAGCTTTAAAATTTTAACATAACCCATTTGCGGTTCTATCTCTATTTGGAGATTGTGGCATTTTTCGTACCCTATTCAGTGCCAAAAATATATTTGGTACTCCCATCAGTTTAGTTTCATTCTCTACATATCAGTCAATATTGTGTGTAGCAGAAAGCGCGTATTCTGTGCTTCATTCGATTTTTTACAACAAGCGAACAAATTTGAAATTTGTCTGTAAATTGAATAGAA
>BMAW01094508.1:0-19726 GCA_019974015.1 Nephila pilipes
CGATTCGATGCCATTTTCTTAATTTCCATTTTCCATTCATTGATGGATTTGAGTTGAGTGACATATTTCAAAAATTTAAAAATTTTAAATTTTCCTTAAATGAGGTGCTCCAGTAAATGAAGATTGTCGCAAGCACCTGTAAGAAGTCGGCATTTTAACATTTTCAAAATCCTGCAAAGTCTTGGAGCTAAACTATTAATTTCTACCAAACTGGATTCCAAACTCATTCATTTCTATCACAATATGTAATGCTCATTGACATAAAAGTGAAATTTTATAGCGAGCCCTTCGCCAAATCTTACACATCAGATTTCCAATATAAATGATTTGTATTTTCATTTCGTACAAATCTACCAAGCCAATTTAATTGGTTATGCAATACAGTATACATAAAAAGTATATATTCCATTTGGCGTCGAGTCAATTTCATTTTAAGATAAAGTAGCCAAAATCATATAACTGATTTGATAAAAGATTGCATAGAAAATTTTAAATTGATAAGACTCAAAACTGGTTCTTAGTGAGTTGCCCATCGTGTAAAATGAGTATCTATGCTTAAATCAAATAATCAATAGTCCTTTGATTCTCTGTGATGAGTCAGTCATGTGATTAGTTTATATAGATGTCCAATAAAAAGATGGTGATCAGAACCTTCATAAATCATCTTACAGTAATAACCTTGTAGGAACTTAAGAACGCTTCTATTCTGAAATTGGAAGAATAAATTCTTAAGTCAATCCAGAAAAGTTCAGGCTTTAATTTGTACTCCGCGTTTAGGAGACTTGATTACCAAATTACTTCTTTCAAATCCTTACTTTATCTAGTAATGCAATGCTAAAATAAGACTCCTGCATCCAATGACTAGAATCGATATATATATATATATAAACGCTTGGAAAGTCAAAGTAAATTATTTTATGACTTCCATTTTTTTTAGGAATAGTGTAGGATATCAATACAAAACAGTGCGCATTTTGTGCTTATTGCTATTGGTTTTTACCATTCTATTATAAAATAATTGCTTAGTGGGATGGTTGGATCCTTAGTTTTGATGTAAGCAAGCATCATAATCCCTTGTCCGTGACGGCCTTAAACCGCGTTATTTCCCCCTTTTCCATTTTCTTTATTGTTTACAATATTTTCATTTACTGTTTCCTAAACTTTGATTGTCTATTTTGTAGTTTTGTTCTAAATTTTTCTTTATTTTGTTTTGAGTTTGATTTTACACTAATAATTGCGATAGCTTTTTTTTTTTTTTTTATCTCTGTTAAATTTACTTAAAAATTCTTGATTAAGTATATATTGATTATTTTACTTTATTATTATTATTATTATTATTATTATTATATATGTGTGTGTATGATTATTTTTTATTTCTCTTACTCTAATAAATTTCTTAATTTATCCTATATTTTAACTATACCATAGTAATGCATTCATCGTTATTTCATGATCCCATTTCCTTTAATATCTTAATTTATACGTTCACGCGATTTTCAAAAAAGGTTAAATCTGCATTTCCCGTGCTCTTAACTAAAAGGGATATTCCGTATTAGACACTCAGACTCCAAGAAAAATACCAAAGATCCTTGAATCTACTTCCATGTGATCTGTATAATCTTTACTTTAACTTTCGTGGGGATATAAAATAAGAAATTTTTCAGTCTGTTCGTTCTTAATTACTTGAGCTGATGAATCTACCTCCTTTCTTATGTATAACAATAAGAAATTCATAATACAGTTATTGAAAATGTCCTTATTGAGCCATGACTGCAGTACAAATTATGAGTGTTTTCAGTTCAATATTTTTAAAGAAATGCTGCAGTAGTATTATATTTCATATATATATAAAAACTATCAGATTCAGGATCTGAAATAAAAACTCTATCAGATGCGGTTGATGGGGAAGGTTTTAACAACATACAAACGGATGATTTCGATGAATTGATGCGAGAAAGAGCTGTTTGGATGAAGACGATTTGATCGAATTTATAAAAGTTTATGATAATAAAAAAGTCGATGACGACGAAATCGAAAGTGAAGTTCAGCTATTAACGTCTGATTTAATTAGAGATTACTTGAAATTTGCTACAAGTATGGAACAACATTTTCTTACTCATGATCCAGACATAGAGCAAGTATAAAAATGTCAACGTTATCTATCGTTATGTGTAGCAGGATATCAAGAATTATATAAGGAACTTGGGAAACCAAAAAAAAAAAAAGAAAGAAAGAAAGAAAAGAAAAGAAAGAAAATCCGCTAACAATAGACTTTGAAACAACAAAAAAAGCCTACAAAAACGATTAACAACGAATGAAATTCTTCATTTGTATCAAAGCCGACAGTTGTGCTAGACATATCTGACACATCTACTGATGATGGCATTTTTGATCCAGTTCGTAATAAACGTGAACTCTTGTTACCAAGTTGCGATGAATAGTTGCTAGTTAGTAGTTTTATTCTTAATTTCAACTTGAATTTTTATATATTGTATGTACCTATAGACTGAATTTTCATTGAATACTAATTTTAATTTTTTTTTGGAATAAAAATGAATTGTTTTTGTCAAATAAATATGTAATCCGGATTTCATTATTATTTTTTTACACGTTTTTTTGGGAAGATATTTAGAATTTTTTCTTCCAACGCGATTTCTTAAGGTTGTAGAACATATCCCCAAATGTACCATACATCGCTTGTATTTTTTTATACGAATTTTTTTTTTTTTTGCATGGTTTTCTGAGGAACGTATCTACCGTGTAAAAAAAGAGTTGGGTGATGTATCTAGATGTATTAGTTTTAAGTTCTACGGACAATTTAATATTTTCTTTCTTTCCTTTTTTTTTTTTTTTTTTGAATATAACTTTCTTTTACACACACAAACCACCTTAATCATTATAAGACAAGGAAGTATTAAAAAAAAAGAGTAACATATTTATGTTAACCATGTATTGTATTTATTTACCTTAAAATGTTTTATCTCTCAAACCTTTTTCAAACAAAAGTCGAAAGGGCTAGTACGAGAGATATGATTATATGTTAAACTATGTTTATCAAGAAATCTCGCTGTTTATTAAGAAACTGTGCTTATTAGACGGGTCTATTAACTTAATGTTCGTTAAATCGAGAGGTCGTTTAACGCGCGGTTTTACACTGGCTTCCCTTTTATGAAATTCGGATTAATCTTTTTTCAAGTGACTTCAAGACTTATATCATGCACTTATATCAAGATATAAGTACACGTCGGGACTTATATCTTATATCGCGGGATAAACATTCCATGGAGTTCCAATTTGCAATAGTAAACTTATTTTCTTTATAAGAAAAATTAGAAACATGAGAAATCAAAAATGCTTCTGTTGGCGGTCAGTGGTGCTTCCGCACATAAAAATTAGCAAATAAGAAGCACGGATATAGATGAAATCTTTTATGAAATCAAAATTAAAAGGAACTAATCGACTAAAGAGATGCAGGAGAGAAACCTTTAAAAGCAGCCAAACATGAACGATCCCGAGAAGAAAAGGGCGAAACTCGTAGTTAACCTCGGAAGAAACACTGCTACGAAACAAAAGCTGAAAAGAAATAACAAAAATTTGAGCGAACAGGGGTAAATTTTAAAAATGATCGAAACGCATAAGAAATTAAGAGTTTTAAAATGAAACGACGATAAGAAAACTGGTTCACAATTTTAGTCCAAGAAAAGAGTTGGCAAAGTTATGAGAATAAGATACAGAGAAAACAAAAAAAAAAGAAAACTTGGGTAAGTTTGGGTTCTGAATGTCTGAGGCAGAAGTGGGAAGCTACGAAGGGTTGCAAGTTATGTAATCGTAAAGTATTGACAGGGACTTTTGTCACAAAAAAATAGAAGATAACATAAAAACCCGACTAAATAGAGACATGATTAAAAGGTTGTCTTTGAGACATATCCTTTGAAATTTTGGGGCTTAAAGAAGTTCCACCATTTTAATACATATGATTAAACTTTTTTTGGATTTGAATGTTTCGATTAAATACGAATCACATTTCTCAGAAAAGGGAAGAGTCCCAATTCGTATTTTTTTCCCTGTAAAAGATTATTCTTTTAGATGTCATGGTCAGTGAGATTAGCTGTACGTTCAACTATTTTAGTGGCCAAATTTTAAGTTTTAAGATTTTTTTCTATATACAGGATTTACATAATAATTTTAAAAAAAAGTCAAAAATGTGTGAAAGAAAAATGGAAAACTCATATCGATTATACAATTTATGTTATCATTCAATTTATATTTATACTGTAACTCACAATTTAATAAAAATGCATCCGACAACAGCGGTTTAATGGGATCTGACTATTTTACTAACTGTTGCTTTAATATTATTGATCATTAATTTGCTTGGGTTTCTAAGGACCATTCATAATTCCAGTAATTAATTAATTCCAAAAGCTGAAATAATTTTAAATGTTTTCTGTTCTGTTATATTACCAATTTAAACAATTCAAAACAATACGATCCTTCTCACTCTAATTTCTCTTTTAAATTGATTTCATTACATTCAAACCTGTTATTGCCTTCGAATTTCTTATTCGTGAAATATTAGATCTTGTAAACACAACTGCAATTTTCGCAAAGTGTTATATATATATATATATATATATATATTGTAATTAATTCAGGGAGATAAAATTAGAATCTACAGAAGATTTGGGTATCCTACTGCAAAATGAAAAAACTCCTAATTTTGTACTTTTAAAACAAAAGTTCTGTGTATAAGCTTTTTTGAAGTTCGAAAAATAATTCGCTTATTTTGCCTATGCATTAGACTTGAACCGAATGAGCTAGAGATTTGAAAATGTTGGGGAAATTAATAAAAATTCAATTCCGAAAATGCTTTATCGGAAAAAAGTCTTTAATTCTGAAATCATGTTTTTTTTTTTTTTACTAGTTCCATTGTACTTAATTTTACTTACAATTGGAGAATATTTTCATGAGATTATAAGTAGTAAATTTCGAATAAAGTTCTTCATTAAAAGATAAATACACTTCCATGTCGTCTGCTGCGACCTCTAATAGCAAAACAAAAGTTCGTCCATTTTCAGAAATTATTAAGCTACCGTCGAAGCTCCAAATTCTAACTCAAAAGTGAAAAAAATGAATAAGCACTTTAATATCAGAAGACACAAATTAAAAATATACGATAAACGGATGAGAAATGGCGTCAACGTGTTTTAGTGCGCGATTCTAAATTCGCGTAAACAGTCCTAGTATTGAATGAAAGATTAATTCCCCGGGTTTCGTGTTTACCTACGTGTACGATATAAATGTAGTGGTACATTTATCTGAAAACCTTTCAGTCAATCGATAAAGTAGTACTACGTCAGTCAGAAAGACTAGATTTTTATCTGTTTTGTCATGCGTTACAGAACTTTTTTCGCACTGTTTAATTGCTGTATATTAAGGTATTTTGAGAACACGAATATTATTCCATCCTTACGATTGAGATATTGTTTATTGTTACTTCTTTCCATTCATTTTATAATTCTTATCAGAAATTCGCATAAATAATCTTTCAATAACATTTGAATAAAAATATAACACCGGTACAAAACGAGTTTTTTGAGCATGGGTTTTCTGTCAAATTTCACACTTAGTGTATCACAATTTTTTTATATACCTTAAATTTTAAGAGCAAAAGGGAACATTGAGTCAAACTAAATTTATTCAATAATTCGTTTTAATAACTTATTTTAATATTTAACGCTAATTAAATTTAAATTAAATGGAATGTTAAGCTAAATAAAATTAAAATTAAAACAAACGATATATTATTCAATCGAATTTTATATCAGCAACATGTAATTAAAATTAAAACAAACGATATATTATTCAATCGAATTTTATATCAGCAACATGTAATTAAAATTAAAGCAAACGATAAATTACGTTATCAAATTGAATATATTTGAACTAAATGCAATACAAATAAAAGCAAACGATAAATTATTAAATGACGGATTTGGTGACTTGGGAGAAATTGGTGTAAAATTTAATTCTTTAAATAACTAGTTTTAATCAATTAATTATATAAATTATATTAAATTATCGAATTGTCGTCCAAAACAATCACGTATAGTAAAATTTTAGCTCAATTGAGAATTTTAAAATATGAGAAAAAAGGCTCTTAAAGTTTTAACCCAGACAAAGTTAGAATGTGAATTAAAGAAAACCCATTAAAAAAGCGAATTCAAACACAAACACTTTTTCTGAAAAGTTTTATAAAAACCATAAATAATCTACTTTCGATGGCCAGCATTGTTTTCCCGTCACATTGGGAATGTTTCTCTCCCTCTGGCGAAGGAGATCGGTTTGACCTAGAGTGACGATAGCGTTTTATACTTTCAATCTTTGGGGCGTAAGAAAACTTGTATGGTAGCGATTTCCAGTGCCTATAACAACTATAGTCTGTTACCTTACAGTAGGCGCTTCAAGGTAACAGATTTTCCCCGCTGCCGTCTGTAACTATGACAAAACCAGCTGAAAATGGGCATCACTTTCTTTCTCCATTTCATTTTATTTCTGTAAACAGACTTCCGATGAAAACGAAAATTTTGAGTTTCACGATCATTTTTTTTTTATCTACATCATTAAAATATTTGTTAAAATTCTGTATAACATATTATAAATACTGTTAACATATGATTAACAACATTTAATTTCTTATACCTTCATATAACGGAACTAAACAACTCATTAGAACTTTTTAAAATAAATAAATTTGTATACTCATAGGTATTATATTAATAACTTTATAAGGACACGTCTTAATAATTTATATACTTTCAGTTTTAAAAAAATATAATTTTGAAAAAAAGAAAGAAAGAAACACGTTATTTATTGATATTTAAAATAGACTTTATATTTAACGTAAAGCTCGTCCAAACGCAAAGGAATTCCGACTTCCAACAGAAGTGTTGAAAATAAATGCAGTGTCGATTGTGCATTAGTAGCTACCATGGCAACCGATGGAGGAGAAACGAAAAGGAGTGATCTTGACACGACTATTCAAAAGAAACAGACTATAGTTCAAAATGGGTTTCCTCATGGGCGTTTCTTAAATTCTGAAATCGTTTTTCAAAAGAACTGCGATATACGTAATGAATAAACTGCATTATGTGTTATAATCTTTACACTCTTAAACAGTAAGTAAAGTTCGCTAAGTGATCAGTTGAATGGATATTAATACGAAATGATGGGAAGTTTTGGTTCCAGCAAAACAAAACACCAAAAAAAAAAAAAAACACCCATATTTATAACATTAAGATCCTGTGTCTTTAATCTTTTTTTATATATACGTATACCTATTCATATTACATCACCTATTAGAACGAAATTAAATCGTACTGTTGTATAACTGAGATAATATGTCGATTATACGACAAGATAACACTTAAATAATGTAAAATCATATGTAACAAATATTAAAGTTATTGCGATTTATTTTATTCCATTTAATTTTTTTTTCTTCTGAACTTTTCGATTTCCTCGATTTCGAACCTCGATTTCCCCCCCCCTCCCCTGTTCTTTAACAAACATAACTACAGTTAAATTGTTCAAGTATAAATATATTGCTCAAAATAGTTTTGCGTCGTTATTCAATATATAATAATAAAATTGAAAAAAACTCTTA
Organism: Nephila pilipes; assembly: GCA_019974015.1. NCBI lineage: Eukaryota > Metazoa > Arthropoda > Arachnida > Araneae > Nephilidae > Nephila > Nephila pilipes. Next base: position 7,667 of record BMAW01094508.1, read on the forward strand.
CTTTTCACGATAAAATTAGCCACTACCCCTTACTACCTATATATATATAAAGTTCAGAGTTCAATTTCCTTTCAAGCACATCTCAACCTACTAGTTTAAATATTTCGCCCTCAATATTAGTAATTAATTTATCTAAATATTTTTAAAGATAATATTCGTTATATGTGTGTGTGTGTGTGCGTGTGTGTGTGCGTCGTGTGTGCGTGCGTGCGTGTGAGGTATTAAAAGTTTGTTCTGACATTAATAAAACATTCCGAATGCATGGCCGAAATGAACAATCCTTTTTTCATAATAAGATTATTTATTCATTCTAGCGGAGAGAGAGAGTTACGTTCTGAAGAACTTAGGATTCTCAGGGATTTCCGATAAAGACAGAGAGTACAGTGGGAATTATTTCTGGTAGATTTACATTCATGGGAAAATGGATTAAACAATCAATAAAGTGATCTAATCAATAAATAGATAATTTGGAATAGGATCAGGATATAAAAATGAACTCTTTATTTTTGAATTAGAGAGAATAGGGTAATATAGAAAGTTAAATTATTATTAAGATAAATTATTAAATAAAAGTTAAATCATTACATATAAAAATGTATGTATATATATATATATGTGTGTGTGTGTGTGTGTGTGTGTGTGTGTGTGTAATTATTTCACTTAAAATAATTTAATTTTCTAGTTTTTCTCATTCTTCAACTCGCAGTAAAGAATTCATTTTTATTTTCTGATACGATTCCAACTTATCCTTTAATTTTTGCGATCACGTGCTCGTAAAATCTGTTGAATCAACTTTTCCATGATCGTAAACTTGTAGGGATAGTCCTACTAGAATGAGTGTTACCAGTAAAGTCCTGAAAAATCCCTTCATCCAATACCATATGACTACCATGTGATCTACAAAAAATCCCTGCATATAAATTCGAAGAAAGATAAAATTTGCTCTCTTCCGCAGTAGCCAAGACTGCGAAGTTACGTCTCTTGCATTCTCCATTTTTACCATGTTCTCATCTGTTATTTATTGCAACAGACTTTATTCGAAAATGGCGCTTTCATTATAGCTATAAAAAAAAGGTCTCTGTTTCCTTATCCATTAAATTTAGTATATATATATATATATATACCGAAAATTTATGAAATAATAATTTAAAATATTTAAAAAGACAAAAATCCAGAAAAAATGTAAAAATGAAAGAAAAATAAATGAAAATATGGAACCCAGCAAGTCAAAAAGCAATATCGGGCTGAGGACCGAATAAGCGGGGTTAAACTAGTTTAATGGTACCAACCTTCCCCCTTTGCGACTTGGTAGGCTGAATTGGCAAATCCAAATTACAAAAGAGTTCATGATTAAAAAATGCAAAAAAGCTCAGCGATAAAATCTACAAAAATAAAATCTATAATTCTAAAAATTATTAACAAATCAAAATATAAGAATTACTTACAAAATTCAAGGAAACGAAGATTCAAATATGTGAGTAGTAAGACGGAATTTTCTTTAAGCTTCAAGATGTATATCACATACTCAAAATGAAAAAAATACAACACATCATCACCATATAAATTGAAAAAGGATTTAAATCATTGTTTGATTGGTAATAAAATGTAAAAGGATGCAAACAATTGGTTGGTAATAAGTTGTATGGTAAAGGAGTATAATGGTCCAGAGAGTGAGTAAAAATGTAATCCGTGTAAATGTAAATAAATAAATAAATTCTTCACGGCTAGACCACTAACAAGCCGACTTTGTGGACCTATTGTTGCGTGGTGGATTTGAAATTGGATCACGATTCGCAAAGATGTTTAATATATTTGTGATGTATATAAGTATTTAAGAAATTTATTGGATAATCATGATCTAAACAGTTGTTGAAGAATTTTTTAATGTTATTAAACTTGTCTATTTTATGTGTGGTTAATTTGTTATTACGTAATAAAAAGCCCAATAAAATAGCCCAGACGCACTTTGCACTCATTGCATAAATAAATTGTGTTATGACATTTGCAATATCGACATATTTATTAGCATTATTAGAGTCTTTGCATATAATATGGCCAACATTATCGATCTACATTTGATCCGGTAGAGCTCCTTTGGTAGATCGTCCTTTGAGTTTGGACCTGCGATATATTTTATTACGATTTTACGATGATTTTAGATTAATTTGCTATGTATTGCGAGGTATAAATTTTAGAGCTATTTATACTCACGCTATCGTTCATGCTGATAAACAACGGCCACCACCACTTCTTGCTTCTTATCCCGATTCGGTAGTTTTCATACTGTTATCATGGGGTGCCGTGTATTTGTTATCCCGTGGTGAATAGCATTCGGCTGAGGGAGAAAAACTTATTTATGCTTTTTTTCTGCAGAAGCTAATGGCTTGCTTTAGAGGTAGAACTTTACTTGTATTTACATTACGGTTCCTCAGAATTGTCATTACATCGCAATACCAAAATTTCGCACTTGGGATCGAAGGCATAGGCGTAAGACACTCTTTTTCTTTTTTGACATTGCTTTATTATCTTCATTCAGTCATTTCGATGAACAGTTTTCTCTTAATGTTCCTGCATAAAAAGAAAAGAAAAAGAATAAAAAACCTCCTCACTAAAATTCCTAAACAGCAATATATCCATTGATCTCTTGTAATTTTTCACAAACCCATTCCTTTCAGAATACCCGAAATTTCTTATTCAGAAATTGATAATTTACATAAAATCTCTATCTCTACAAACTTAACAAGTCAATTAAGCTCGCATAGAATGACGTTAACCATAATGCCGCTTATAATAAACTGATATTTACATTCCAAGATATTAGACTCGTACAAATTTGCAATTTAATACCTACTTTTGGCCAAAAGGTCACAGACGCATCGATCATATTTCGATATAATTTTGAGGGTTAATTCTGAATATTTACTGAATAATGTGTATGTATTTCACCTATATGAGATAAGAAAAAACCTTGAATAATGAAAAATTACTAATGTAAAAAAATAATTTTTTTAAAATATGCATAAATAATTAAAATTTTGGATTTTCCAAAATTCTTATTTTTAATTTTAAAAAGCTACTCATACCTAATAAACTCTTCAAATAAAATAGTGTTATAAGTCCAGTAGTACTAAATGTTGTCCGTGGCTTCGGGGGAAAAAATAGTTTCAAAAATTGCATTTATGCACCTTTGATCTATGTGGGAAAGAATGAAAAGTGATTGAGTGGATTAAATGACAGTGGTAGAGTTGCTTCTCTGGAATTATTTTAGCCATTATGTTCTGTTAGAAGCCTGCGGTCTCTTTTGAATTAATTTTTGTAGAAAAACAATTCCTTTACTTTTCCTCAAAAGATGCATGATTCCCAATAAAAGATGTTACTGGATTATCAGTGACAATTTAAACTTAAATTTTACATTTTTTGGGTCTACTCTTAATTTGATTAACGTGAATAATCCGATTGGGGGGAGGGGGGTCGAGAAGGACGTTCAAAGCAAAATTAAGCCTTTGTGGACTGCACCACAACTTCATTACGCGAATCAAATTCTTCCTTATAAATTAATTCCATACTCTGAAGTGCACCCTCTGAATACACAAATGTATTCAAAAATACTTCACACGATATTACACTTAGACTAAAAGCAATCGTTTTTCTTTCATTGTATCAAGAGAAATCTGTTATTTTTAACAAAGGGCATAAAGAATTAAAACATTTTTTGTCACATAATACAATGTTCCAATTCACTCAGATGCGAAGCCAAACTTGGCATCAACGACGAAAATTCACACAAGACAGAATAAGAATTAATTACTATTGTTATTAATTTATTAATTAAATATCTCTCATCAAAAAGAAAAACTTCACTTGAGGATAATAGAATAATAATTAATTTGACAAAACTGGGAAGCAATTGCTAGTTACTTGCTCATGAGATTGAAAAATTATTCTAAAATCAAAGTATTTGAAATTACATTACTCTCGAAGTGGTGATATTTTCCTAAAAGAAAAAGGACTATTAACCATGCCTTCTCACAACATCAATCTCTCCTTTCGAAGATGTCTAAGAACACCATTATATACTAAAGTAGAAAATACGAATCATTTATTAACATAATTAATAATAATTAGTAAATATTGGATGCCATCAGTTTCAAAAATCTATACAAATATCTATCAATCTAATATATATGTATGTATGTATATGTGTGTAATGATCTCTCTTTAAACAAATTTAATTTTCTAAGTTTTCCTATTCTCTAACTCAAAAGTAAGGTATTCATTCCTATTTTATGATCCAATTCCATTTTTTTTTATTTATTAGATCACGCGCTCCTAAAATCTATAGAAACAGTTTTCCGTTATCCTAAATCTGTCATAAATAATCCCTACTAGATTGATTGAAGTCGTGTTAATCCATCATCCTTCCTTCATTTTATACCACATGAGTTCCAAGTGACCTGAAGAAATCCCTAAAAAATCCCCAATATAAATTAACCTACACGGTTAAAAATGCTAGCTTCTGCTTTTTTAAAACGTTTTTCTGAATTTCACTTGGTGTGTGTGTGTGAATCGTTTTTCTCATCCAAAAATCGATGCAAAAAGTAGATCCAAGTTTTAAAGACATATAATTTGCATTTCCTGGGCTATCATCTTGTAACAAGCCTAAATCAACATTCTTCTTGTCTATACGTTGATTGTACTGAATTATGAGCAAGAGCTTATTACTCTTTCATAGCAGTATACTAATATATATATATATATATATAAGGGGACCAATCGTCTTTCTTTAAGGAGGACAATTCTTCTTTTCCACTTTCTGTCCTTCCTCGAAAAATGTCCTTTTTTTTCGATATATGAAAACTAATCTGTCCATCTCTCTGTTCATAGATGCCGTGCCAAACTGTTACGCAAATGTTGAATACAAAAACATTAAAGATATTAAAAAAGCTGCTCTAACACCTACTATAGAGCTTGTTTTACAATTATTTGAGCCTCTCCTTTATATTTTTTAAGTTTAGACAAATGTCCAAAAATTCTGGAATCATTTTTAAACTAAGAATTATAGGAGATAAACCCAGTCAAAGAAGAACCATTCTTACTTTTCTCTTCCTTCATCTGCTTTCATATCATCAAAAAATGTTTAAATAATATTTTATTTATTACTATTGTACTTTTATAATAATAATAATAAATTTTAATCATATAAAATAATTCTCTCCTCTTCCTGAAGATTAGACATAGTATATCGAAGACGTTGAGAGATTAAAAAAAAGATATTAAAAAAGATATAAAAATTTTATAATCTTATCTTACAATAAGATTTGTAAAAAAAATTAAATCTATTAAAAAATCTCATCCTCATTGTAAATAATTCATTCACTTTCCTATCATCTTTCCTCTCCCTTTTCTTTTATTTATGTTTTTTTTAAATTCATATGTACATTTACATTTTTAATATGCTCGTTTGAATATTAAAAAAATTCTAAACTTCAATAAAATACCGAATAAAGCATCCACCAGACTGGCACTCGCCACTATTTGATTGTTGTTTTTTCCTATTGATAATGATTTTGAACAAGTGAGAAATCAAGATTGAATGTTGCTACTCTAGCTGCAGCACTTACCGCAAAAATTCAATATGAAGCATATTTCTTGCATCGAAATTTCCAATATATTATTAGAAAATTCTATATTGACAATATATATATATATATATATATATATATATATATATATATTCATTCAATAGAAAAATACTCGTTAATTAAATAAAGGAGTATTTTTATTGAATGAATATTTTTGCTTAAGAAACGTAAGCATAATTAACGCATTTTTGTTTGAATTAATTAAATGTTTCATTAATTCGCGCTGTACTCTTTTCTTAACTTTTTTCTTCCTCCTTTTCAGTGTAAAAAAATTGGTCACCTTAATATATATATATATATATATATATATATATCCTTGGAAAGTGAATGCATCTGTCTTTCGTGATTTCTTTTTAAATACAATTATAATTTTTTATTTTATTTATTTATTAAAATTTTTAAAAAATTTTACTGACATTTTTGAAAAGCTTTCGGTTCCTAGGATTGTGTTTCCTTAACAAGCTCTTAACTGCTAGTTTAACCATATCAAATAAACATTAAATAAAGTTTTTCTTTGTGTAACTGGCAACAGCAATGTGGTTAACGTTGTGCTAAATTTTCAGACCGAAAGTGTTTGTGTTGTTATTTTATAGTATTGTATATGTCAAAATAAAACCCCAATGAAACTGCCAAAATTTATTTCTGTAGGTTTAATGCAAAATTGTTTCCTTAATTTTTTCATACCAGTTTATTTGTAATGATACAGAACTTATTGTTACTTTTCAGATTTTTAGTGATACAGCTGATCAGAAAGTTTAATAACACGTAATCTTTCCGCAATAATTTGCTATGTCCTTATTTGATATTTTTATGCTAATGTAATTTTCATATATCCTACAGATATATACAGATCGTACTTTTTGATTTTAAAATTCCCAATAAAATTTTAATTGACCTTTTTTTTTTTATTTAACTGGCTCCATATTGTTACATTATTTATGTCACTTTAGACGATACTTTTATTTTCTTATGTAATTCGAAATGAAAACATATTTTGATGATAAGTTATGCTACATAATTATTATGACTGTTTCATTTTCAGATAAGCGAATTAAACAATTAGAAAATGAGTAGACGATTACTTCAAAGGGGTCGGTACCCAAAGGGTATGCTATTTAATTTAATTCAATCCTTTAATTTTACAATAATTTTATGAACAAAACTAATTGTATAATTTTTTTTTTTTCTCCTGCAGCCCCTGCCGTTGAAACAGTTTCTAATTCAAAGTAAGTCTATTCCCATTGAATTTATTTCAAGTTTGAATTTTTATTTTAGATATTTTTTTCATTATTCGCGTTATTATTCGCGTTCCTATGAACATTTTTTTTTATTTAAGATATTTCAATTAATTTTTTATTGTGAGTGGGAATTTAATATTAGTCTTAATATGTTTAATACAATATATATATATATATATAACATAAAATACTAATAGGGAAAAAATATTTTTGTTTCATAAAATTTTTAGTGTGCATCATACTAGAGATTATTTTTCAATGAATTCAAATTTCTTTCAGTGTTCCATATTTATATTACAGGTATGTAACATACGTTAAATTTTGAAAGAGTCTTGTTATATATATTATTGTGGATTTTCGTTTTTTAAAATTTTTTTGTTAAAACAAATGAGCAAGGGATGATTCGAACTCTTAGTTTGATAGAATTGTCCTGATTCTGTTGTAAATTAGTCATTATATGTAGTTTATTTAAAAGTAGCTTTTAGTTTCATATGAATATATGTATTCTTACTAATTTTTTCTATTCATTTCATCATTAATGGATTAAGTTTTTGATGAGAAATTAACTTGCTAGGCTGCAGAATTTTCTTTAATGTTATTCCAATTCATTTCATGGATTTTTTAAAAATTATAAGGATTGTGGTTTAGATTTCAACTTATTAAAAATGTATTAAAGCATATAAAATTAGTTAGTGAATATTGTTTTTAGTTATTATTAATATTTAAGTGCAATACTTATATATGAAATTCATTTGCAAAAATTGTTGAATTTCTTGTTGCTAATGAATTGCTAAATAGCTTTTCATCATTGTAATTGTGAATTTTCATTATTGTGGTAGTTTAATAGTGAAATAATTTTTTTTTAATTAGGAGGAGGGGAAAGCTGTGTTTAACATAGACATTATAAATTTACTTTATAATGAGTTTTAAAACCTCCACTGAAAATTTAATTTTTTTTTTACAAATTTTGTTTGGTGATATTATGTTAAATCATAGAATGTCTTGTAATAAGTATGCAACTGTTTCAATCAGTAACTGTTTTTATCAGTATTTATGGACTTTTTGCTACAGCTTAATTTCTTTTTAAATGTGATTGTTTAAGATTATGTGCTGCTAACTAATATTTAACCCATAAATTTTTCTTAATAAAGTTGAGTAATCTCAGATTATTGATCATTGAGTAAAAAGTAACCTTTTTTTGAATTATAAATACAATTTAATTAAACAAAATATATATACTAGTTTAAATATTTTCGGGTAACAGAAAATGTAATATCATTTTTAAGAAATTATGGTTGAATAAGTTTTCTTATGCGCTAGCTTTAGTTCAAGTAATTCATTGTTTATAACAGTAATATATCTTCGTTTAGGTAGTTTGTGATATTTGAATTTTGCATGTATAAAAATACATGTATTATATATTGTTAAAAAAATCAAATAAACTTTTCTTACACCTTGTGTTTAACCCTCTTAAATATGTTATGTAAATAAGTGATAACTTAAAAATATTAAAATTAATTGTGAAAAACACTTATTTCATTTTTCACACATTTAATATATCTAGACTTTAATTCAATTGTATTAATGCTATAATTTCTTATTCAAATTTATAAATGTATGTTATTTGATTGTTTAAATTACAATGTATTATGATGAATTAAAATAAAATTTAAGAATTTCCTAAATTTTCATTAAACTCCCTCTTCACATTATATGTTATATTATTTTGCGGAAACTATTGCTTAGTCTTGTATATTTTCTCAATTTTAATTATTGGAAATTTAATATGTCCTAAGTTTTAATAGCAAAAAAATTAATACTTGTTTTGTGTCTTTCAAGAACATATTTTGGTTCAGATTTGTTTTGCATCTAAGTGATTTTATAAAATACCAAAAGATATCTATTAAATTTATATTTTAATATTTTTTTTATCTTGGTTAAAACATTTAAAGTGGCTTTTTAAATTCCAACAATGCATGATAGTGTTATATTATTAAAAGTCATTGAGTAAATGACTATTAATATTGAGTAATTTTAAATTGTCATTGAGTATTTTTATATATAATCATTGTGTAATTTTAAATCCTAACAATACATGATAGTCTATTTAAATAGTAAATGCTAGTTATTAATTTTTTTATCTATAAATTGTATGTTAATGTTTAAGGGTTATAATTAAGATGCTTTAAAGTTTGAATGAAGTTAGGAAGAAAATATTAAGGGGGTCTTATGGGGGCTTGTACTCGTATTCTTAGTCCTGCGATTTAATAACTCCCCAGTGGGGCTTGCCTTCTTTAGGTAAGTGTAGGATTTATGACCTTGAAATTTTATGTTGTATTTCCTTTCGCTCATGGGATTTGCTGTCCTTAAATATACCATTTTTTTCTACATTTAACCCTTGTCTTTTCACCTTCCTTTCTTGTTTCTGACTATAGTATCTTAGTGATCTTGGTCAAGGAATTGCAGCTGGCGTTTTGTCCAGTTGTGGGTTCGAGTCTTGTTGTCACTAAAAACCCACCATATAGCAGGGTTGATGCACATTAAATCTTTCAAAATCCCAAGTCCTCCTGTTTGCACAGTGTGCAAGTTTAGAGGAATTGGCACTTTGAGGAGAACAATTAATAGATCCCTGACTATTTGTATTTCAGATCTGGAGATATAGGTTTCAAATTTAGTCAGAACAAATATGATTGCAGTGGCTTTCTTTCCTATGATAGCTCAATTTTCTTAAGACTTTCAAAAACAGTTTTCTTGATTCATAAAGGCAATTTGTTTTAAAATTAAATTTTCATCATTTTGGGCAAGACATACACCAATTGTAAATGACGAGGGATGTGCAAAAATGATAAATACATGAAAATTTGAATAGAAATTAATGGGAGTTTCACAAGAATCGGCAATAAAGCAATCAACAAGAATCATCATGGATTTCAGTCCATTTAATTTCCATTGGATCATTGTTTTTTTGTTAGTTTTGTCAGCAATTAAGCAATAATAGAAAATATCCTACTTATGAAGGGTGATAAACTGGAAGATTCATCAGATTTATTTCTTTGTCTTTGGTGATAGTAAATTTTGAATTTGGGATTTTTTCAGGGTCAAGTGATTTGTCTTATCTTATAATATGTCCTGTTTTTTTTTTTTTTTTTTCTTGCTTGGGCAATGTTCCATTTGTGGAGTTTCACTGCTAAGTTCATTTTGCTCATGTAAGTTTTGAGGCACTGCATCAAGATCTTTCAAGTGTCCAGACCACTTATTTGAAATTGCAATACTATCATCCAAATATACTTCATCATACAACCTATGATTAGTGAGGAGTTGATTCATATTATACTAGAAAGTGGCTGTAGCATTCTTAAGTCCAAAAGAGGCATTATGTTAAATAGTATCCTCAGTGAGTTTTGAAAGTATCAAACCCTTAGATACAGGTTGCATCTTAACTTGCAAATATCCTTTTAATAGACCAAGCAAGGTTATAAATTTGGCATTAGCTGCAGGTGTGTAGGAACTTAAGTGATACGAGTTTCAGAGTTCTTGTCTTTAATATATCTTTCAAAAGATTCAGATCTGCTTCATGAAGAATCATAGTTGTATTCAGAAAAACTGAGTGAAATTAAATAAAATTTTATAAATATAGTGTCTTCTGAAATGTCACACTTAACTAAGGAAATTATTTACATACTTGCCTCAATATATTTGATTTTAGCTTTTAGTTTCTTCAAAAGAAATTTTCTTTTATTAAATGCTCTATTTGAGTATATTATACGTATTTTGGAGTTAGATGTTTTCGACCCAGTGGAGGGGTACAGTTAACCTAGGAGTGTTGGTGATGTTTTGAACCTTTGACCACTGGGTCCAAGGAAAAATTAACCTGTTACTTTTTTGCAGCACTCTTTTCAACTAGACCAAAGGAGATGTTTCAGTTGGGCTAGTTGTTAAGTCATTTTAACTTCTGGCTTTGTTGAAGAAGATTGCCGCAATATATTTTGCTATATAAAAAGTGTATATAATTTCTACTCAGCTATTAGAATTTTTAGTGATAAATATTTATTGTTAATTAAGTGAAAAAAAAAACATAACATGCTAAAAGAGCAAATATTTAGTATTATAAAATTTTTAATCTAAGTTTAACCAGTAGTAAATCTGCTGTAGTGTTACTGAATGTGATGATTTTGCTTTTAAAGGAACTAGTGAATTAAAAATAAAAGAATTTCTTCTAAAATATATTTTCTCTTAAGTATGTCTTCTAGAAATCCAGTGTATAATTTAGTTTAAAAAGGCTGTGGTATAATAATTATGTGTATTATTATTTGTGACATTTTCTCCTATTTGTAATGAGATATTAAGAGAATACAATGTTTTGTTATTTAGTTAAACCAAATTATTTTGTTATCCATTTAAGGATTCTCTACCATTATTCGCTTGACCAAAGAGCTTCTACCATGAAACAACTATGAATTATTTAATAATGTATATTTTTTTTCCCCTTTAAAAATTTAATATGTTTAAAAATAAATTTTTTTTTTCAATTAGTTCCCAGTTTCCCCAGAATCCTCCTGTGCAAACCTCACAGATGTCATTTTATGATCCAAATTCTCAATCACAGGTATTACAAATGCATTTTTTCTCTATTTTTATTTGTCTCTGTGTATAATTATCTTGTTATATAATTTGTAATTAAAAGCTGAAAGAACGCTTTTACAAGTTTAATTGAAATTAATATATTAAGCAGTGCAAAACATCAAAATGAAACATCTATGTAATGCATAGTTTTATAGATTCATAATTTTTTTTTAAATTTTAAATCACATTTTTATACTTAAAAAATTAATAAATTTTTTGGACATTTTTGATATCTTTTGAAAATGCTTAATGTAGTTTTCTAAAAATATATTTGTAATGAATGGTTTTTATTACATAGTGTATGCATGATTTTTATTACATAGTGTATGCATGGTTTATAAAACTCTTTGGAAACATTTCTGAGTGAAGTTTAGTGTATCAACATCTTTTTTTCTTTCTTTTTTTTTTTTATTTGTAGCAAAATGTTGGTATTATATACAAAAATTTTAAAAAAAAATTTTGTGGAATTTTATTAAAATTTGCTTTTACAAAAATTCAAATTCCAAGTACATAATTATGTGTAAAATCCCATTATCTTATGTGTATATAATTATGTG
>BMAW01094508.1:19736-70072 GCA_019974015.1 Nephila pilipes
CATTATCTTATGTGTATATAATTATGTGTAAAATCCCATTATCTTATGTGTATATAATTATGTGTAAAATCCCATTATCTTATGTGTATTTAATTATGTGTAAAATCCCATTATCTTATGTGTATATAATTATGTGTAAATCCCATTATTGACTTTTTTCTTAATATCAGAAAAAGTCTGCACGCACATACACACACACACACACAATGCTTGGATTGGTGTTATTAGATAAAAAAAATTACTGGTATAAGTTTGACTGGAACTTTCATAGTCATTGGAATTATATCCAAGTATCTATCTGTTGCAAAAAATGTTATGTGTGGCTATTTTCTTTCTGTATGCTTTTTGTAATATAAAATAAGATTCTGAATGTTATGTTTCATCATTTTTACTCTTTGTTTTTGTGTGTTTCAAAGAACGGTCAAAATTCATGGGCACAACCTTCATACCCAAACCCAAATACTTACCAACCTAACCAAGTAACGCACCAACCTGCCTACCCAAATCCAACCACTTACCAACAAAACCAAGCTCCTCTCCAACCAGTACCTGATTCCACTGGCTATTGGTCAGGGGTACAGATGCATCCCGTATCTTCCCAGGTATTTTAATAATGCTTATTGTTTTTTTATTTGCATTTGTCATTGTTTGTGTACTTGTATTTTCTTGTCTATCTCTAAAATTTCAGTTATTTCTAGTGAACTTGTTTGAGTATTTTAAACATTTTTTTCAGTAACAATTTAGATTCAGTAATTTTTCATTTAAATTTTAATGGATTTAAAAAATTCTCTTTAATGTCATTTTTCAGTATATTATTGAAAAAATATGTTAAACTCTACTCAGTTTTACTGATAAAAGTGTTCTCCAGTTTTTGAATACTCCAGTTTTTGAAAAATGAAAGTTCTTTGATTTTACTGTCCTGTGTATTTTTTGAAATATTTGTTTAAAGTTCAATGTTAATTTATTCTATTTGTATCAAATGGGCATATGTCATGTAATTTTTGGTGGCTTTCTATGTAATTGTTTCATTAGTTTTGAAATAATAAAAATTGAATAATTTACATGTGTATTACAGGTTATATTTTTTTTAATATACAGCAATGTATTTAGATTACTGGACAATGTATGCTGAATAGATTACTGGACAATCTATTCAGCATATATTCTAATTTTCTAGAAGTCTTCAATAGCAGAGGTCCTGTGTGGACATGCATTGTTGTCCACAAAAAAAATCTGGACCAATTGCTTTTCTGAATAGACTTTCAGGTGCGAGGTTAATTTCATTGCAGTAACAATTTATGATAAGTGATCTGCTGTCGAAAATATTGAGCTTCATTCTTCCATTCAACATAATGCTGTATCTGTCATTTGGAAGGCTTTTCAAGCTTTAAAACTACACTTTTGTCAATTCAAAATTCTTGTGCAACACCTCAAACTATGCCTCTCCAGCTTGATAATCATTCTACCATGTGCAAAGGCATCTACAAGGAACCATCAAGAGATGGTTTCTTGTAGCCATTAGGGACCTATGATTTCAGTTACATGGAATGTCTGGAAATATGTCCTTTCTCCTTTTTAAATTGCCTTGGCGCTGAGTGCTGGCATTCCATGCATTTACGTACCATGATGTCCCTTCTTGTGTCGTGGCTCTGATATTTACTTATGCATAACATCTCTATTTATTTGCATTTTCACTTTACTGATTGCAAAAAGCCCTTTCCAACAATTTTATATTTGTATGTTGAAAAATGCATTTGTTGCTTAAGTTGAAATAAACAATAATATGTTATATGATACAGAGAGAATCGAACCTAAATTTAATATTAAGTTCTTATACTCGTAATATTTTTGAAAGAACTGAAATATGTAAACCTTGAAAAATTATTAATGATTAAATCTTTCAAAAAAAAACTATTTACAAAAATTAAAATTTAGAAAAAATTACATACAAATTAAGAAGGAAAAGAAGAATCATTAAAAGACAGAAAGATGTAATTAAAGGAAAGAAAATCCTTTAGAAATAGTAAACCTATTGCAAATAAAACTATTTAATACTGCCATTGGATTAGGATAGTGGGATCTTTTAAAACATGTTTTAATGATCAAATCTTAACAATCAGTAAAATAACTCTGCAATGAAAAGAAATAACCTAAAATCACAAGCCAAATAGATTGAGCACCCAAAAGAAAAATATGAAAAGAACCTCTAATTTTTAAATCTAATTAAAGTTCTGAAGCAAAGAAAGATAATTGAAGTTTATATATATGTGTCTTTAACATTTGTATTAGTTACAACAGTGTGCATCGAGGTGCATGAAATGCAATAAATGCGTGTATTCCATGTGTTTGTATGTCGTGATGTCCCCTCTGGTGTCGTATTACTAATATTTGCATTTGCATTACTTTTCTACTGAGCTGCATTTTCACTGTACTGGTTACAAAACACGTTTATCAACAATTTCATAGTTGTACATTGAAAAATGCGATTGTTGCTTAAGTTTTGTATGCTAGTGTATATATTCTTATGCTGTTTTATTTTCATAGAAAGTGTATATTGAAATATTTACTACTGTTTAAATACTTATTGTGTATTTAATTATAAAAATCTTCACTCATATTATCTATGCATATGGTCGCTGTAAGAACCAGTTAAAATGCTTTATTATGTCTTGGAGAGTTAAAAAATTCAAGATAAAAAGGCTCATTATGTATGATATTAGGCTTTCAGAACTTTTAAAGCCCTTCATCGGTAGCACATGTATTACACACAGTATTCAAATTATGAATTGTAGTGTTCACAAAAAATTCAGTTTTTTAAATTGCTGATTATTATTATTATTATTATTTTTAGATTTTTAAATTCATTCATGACTAAATTTAAAAGTTAATTTTTTTTAGTTTAATTTATATTTTCTTCCCTTTATAGCCCCAGTGGAATGAGCCATGGTCATATAATAAACCTGAAAATGTTTCAGACAATACAAGCTATGTAAATTATCAGCAACCTCCACCCGTACCACCTGCTGCTGAACAGTGGCAGCAGCAAGTTCCTTACTCGCAAGTTGATAATCAAAATTATCCACCACAACAAGTAACAACTTTTCATCAAGCAGGTCAACAAGAATTCCAACATCCTGTACAATATCAATCTACTAATAATAACTCTCAAGCTGTTTCATCAAATAACTCGTTACCTTCTTGGGAAAATGGAAGTTTAGAAGTTTCTCAACCAGAACACTTACCTTGGACATATGGTGCTCCTCAATATTCTAATCCCATTCCTGCCCCTATGAAAGATTTCCCCCCAAATTCTAATTCAGCAACGAATACCATGTCATGGCCTTCAGACTCAAATGATTACGTAACTAGTAATAATTCGGATTTCGATGTCCATGATCTATCTTCAGCCAACTACTTATTAACAAATACTGAGAACATAACTGTTGTCAGCTCGACAAATATATCTCCACCTGTTGAACAAAGTAATGTATGTGAAGATGAGTTAGGAAATTCAAATAATAGTTCTACAAATATAGAAGATAATAGCTCTAGTATAGAACAGCCAATTGATGTTGAACATTCTGCTAGTATGTTGTCTGCCTTCTTTCAAAATAATGTTCCAGAAGAATTAGGTGAATATTCTGATAATATTTCAACAGCTTCAGTTCCTAAAGATGGAGAAGAATCGTCTAGTCAAGAAGAGAGAGATTCTCCAGTTTTAGAAATTATATCTAATAAAATTACAGATTCTGGTTCTAGTTTCGAAGAACAAGTAACTGGCAATGAAAGTGATACAAATTTTGTACAAGAAGAGAAAGTTATTGATTTAGATGTGGAAGAAAGAGGAAATGAATCTGGATTTATTGAAGGTACTTGTATTAAATTTACATTTTAGCTCTTTTAAATAGTTTTGGGTAAAAAAAGATAGTATTTATTAAAGTATTAACATTCCTCTAAAGTGCCATGTTTGGGTGAAGAAGATAGCTCTTTTTGTTGTTTATGGACATATATAGCTTTTTTAAAAAATTTTGTTCAGATGTTTATTTTAAACAATTTAAAAATTGAAGCAATTTATGTTAGAAATTCATTCTCAAGTGATAGCAGGTATAAGAGAACTACACTGCACCTTTGCCCATACTACCTCCAAACATTTTGTTGTATCATTATTTATTTATTGCTTTTGTATCTTCATAGATATATTTTTTTTTTCATAAATTTGATTTAAAAGGACATGAAGTGACTCAAAATATGAAAAGGCATTCTAGAATATACTGCTAACTCGTATATGATAAAGTGTAATAATCCTTTAATGAAGATTTAAATTTCTGTTTAAAATAATTTATAATACTTATGAAATCTTTTATCATGGATATTACTAAATTGTTATACTTAACATTATGGTTTAAGATATTTTTTTTTTGGCAGATATGAAATATTGTTTGGAATAAAATATTATTTAAAAGGGATTTATATGGACTAAAATTGTGTGTAACTTATCACAGCTGTAAGCTTCATATTTAATCAGTTTAGAGTTGAATTTGAAAAGTTTTAAGTAGAAATCATTAAATTATGTTAAAATAGTATGTCTGAGAGTTTAACTGGATAAATAAAATTAATATTTCTTTGAAAAATGGATAAGCAACTTATATAGGTGTTGGCTTTTATATAACAAAACTAATGCCATAAAACATTTTATTTTGATTTCATACATATTTACACTCATACAAACAGTAATATGTGTATGTAGAAAAGGAATATTAAATTATCATTTAAAGTGTAAGAAGCTCTTAAATAAAATATGATAAAATTGTGAAGGATATGCAACATCAATATAAAATGGTTAAATTATTTGTTGTGAAATATTTAATTCCAAATATAGATAAATGAAACTCCATTTTAATGGACAATTGTTTCATTCATTATAACTACATTACTTTCAGAACCCATTAATCAGGAAGTGCCTGAACCTCCTCAAGATGAAACATCCAAGATATTACAATCTCAGTTAAAGCAGGTAATTTTGTGATTAATATATTTAGTTAATTATGTATTACATTTATAATAGACTGTATTAATAATTTATTATAAAAATCAAATTTATTTTAGAAATATGATGAAATATCTGCTGAAGAACCTCCAAACCAAGAAATACCAGCTAAATCGGGTCAAACATCTCGATCTACTTCTTCAGAACGTGAAAGAGTAATTATACGTCCACGTGAAGAAAGTCCTTTTAAACCTCCCAGACCAAACAGCTCTAAAGGTAATTAATTATATTTATTTTTTAATTAAAGAAACAAGAATATTTTATTAGAAAATTTAATTTCTGCTTGTTAAAAATATAGTTTTTAAAGTACAATGAATCACCCCCCCCCCCCCTCCAATGAAAAACAACTAAATATACATTTTTAAGTATTTCATAAATAATAGGTTAAAATTTACTTTGAAAAAAAAAATTCCAGTGTTTCATACCCTTGCCTGCCTATCTTCACTTGTTATGTGAAAAAAAGTTAAGTTTAATTTATTCTTTAATATACACCCAACTCTTTTTTTTTTTTTTTTTTTAATATGATCTTGAAATAACATAGTTCACCAAAATATTTTTGACATGAATTTTTTGTTCTATCATGAATCCCCTCCCTTCCCAAATTTTTAAATTCTAATTTTGATAGTGTAATCAGAAGAAAGTTAATTTATGCCCACATGTGTGAGTGACATATGTGACAGTTCAAATATATTTAAGTGGAAGAAAGAAATTTGACTGTTGTGGAAACATGAAGAGAGTCTATGATTATGGATTGCATTACACATTCTTCTTTTGCCATCAAACAGTTGCACCAATCTACCTTAAATGCTAGTTTGAAAAAAAAATTGCCAGCATGGAAGTTTGGTAGTACAAAAATCAGCTGTGTGTTCTGAAATTATAAGTCTTATCAAATGCAGTTTATGGCAAAGGTTTTAACAAGGTACTAACTGCTGGTATTGATGAATTGATGTGAGAAAGCTCTTTGGATGAAGGTGAAGTTCAGCTATTAAGATCTGATTTAATTCACAAGTATGGAACAACATTTTCTTACTCATGATCCTGACATAGAGCATGCATTAAAATTTTAATGGAATCTTATGTTTTGTGTAGCAGGATATCAAGAATTATATAAGCAACTTGAGAAACTAAATAAACAGACTTTGTAACAAAAAAAAAAAACAGGCTGGTAATATCGAACGAAATTCTTCATTTGAATCAGAGCCGACAGTTGTGCTAGATATATAGACACATCTACTGATGATATCATTTTTGATGCAGTTCGTAATAAACGTGCACCCTTATTATCAAATAGCAATCAATTGTTGCTAGTAGTTTTATTCTTAGTTTCAATTTGAATTTTTATATGTTGCATGTACCTATAGACTGAATTCTCACTGTTCAGTAATTTAATTTTTTTCTGTTGTAAAAATTCATTTTTTTATAAATAACACATGGATCAATAAGTCCCGAGACTGTGCGGTCGTTTTTTTGCGATTTCCTCCTTCAAATGCACCAGCAAGTCAATATAATAATCACTGTTGATCGATTTACCTTTTTTGAGGTAGTCAATGAAAATCACGCCATGCGTATCTCAAAAAACTGACGCCATGACTTTGCCAGCTGACTGCTGCGTTTTCGGACGGCTTTCGACAGCTGTGCGCCACTCAGATGACTGCCGCTTCGACTCTGGAGTGTAGTGATGTATCCATGTTTCGTCCATGGTCACGTAACGACGCAAGAAATATTTTTTGTTGCGAGTAAATAGCGATAAACAGCTTTCTGAATCATCGACTCGTTGCTGTTTTTGTTCCATCGAAAGCAATCGCGGCACCCACTTGGAAAAAACCTTTTTCATGATCAATTTTTCATGAAGGATAGTAAATACACTTCCATATGATATCTGTGTCATCTCAGCAATCTCACGGAGCTTCACTTAACGATTTTTCATTATAATTTTTGTCACTTCACTCACATTTTCCGGTGTAACTGCTTCCACAGGTCTACCCGAGCGTTCCGCGTCATTTGTGTCGGTACGACCACGTTTAAACTCGGCAAACCACCGACAAATCATTGCTTTTGATGGACAAGAGTCCGGGTAACATTTTTCAATCCATTGTTTCGCTTGCACGGTGTTTTTACCCATTAAAAAACAATGTTTTATCAGAACACGAAACTCGGTTTTTTCCATTTTTTAAACAAACTACAAAACGACTTTACTCCAACCTCGATAACTCAGCTGTTTCTGGTCCGATTGACTTAAAATTTTGACACGTTTCAAGCAAAGGTTAGTACTCTAGAAAGACCTGGTTACTGGTGTACTACGAGCGCCATCTCTGGGTTAGTCTCGGAACTTATTGATCCATGTGTTATGTAATGTGGATTTCATTATTACTTTTTTTGCACAATTTTTTGGTAAAGTATTTCAGTGTTTTTTTCATTTTGCACGATTTTTGAAAGTTGTGGAACTTATTCCCAAATTTACTGCATGTCACTTGTATTTTTACATGATTTTTTGTGTGGTTTTCCAAGGAACATATCTACCATGTAAAAGAAGAGTTGGGCGTATATGTAAATATATATTCTGGAAAAAGAATTGGAAACAAAACTTTGTTGAAAAATGATACCATTAAATTGAGTATATATTTGATGAATTTGCCAGTTTGCTTTTATATATATATATTGTTTCAAAGCATTTTTTCAGTAACACTTAAGAGTTCAAATATATAGTAAGAGGCATTCATAAAAAAATTTTCTCTGTGAAAATTGAAGGTTTCTTTTTTAAAGCACTATACAAAATGTTATAATAGATAAATACAATTATTGATCAGCAATTTTTTAAATTTGCATTTGTTTTCTGAATATAATTAAAACATGTATGTTATGCATTAGCTACAAAATGTTTCGACTGTATTAGTATAGGTTTTTTTTTATTTGTTTTTGAAGATTTTATTTTGAAAACTATTATAATGATAATATCCTTTTTATTAATTCCAATCAATTGAGAATTTATCTTTTAAAAATTATCAAAGTATAGAAAATTACTTCCTATATATCTTACTTTAAAATTAAATCATATTAAATATCAAATGTTAAGCAACATAACCCTTATATAATCATATACATTGCTAGATTATTTTATTCTATTACACCTAGTAAATGTTAATAAAAATTATTAAGTAAAGTGTAATGAAACACCTTTTAAAGTAGGGGCCCATTGGGAGAGTATACTGACAACCCAGAATCAGATTTGAGACTGAATATGTTGTGTAGATTTTCTTCAGAGTAGCCTTATTTAAAGTTTTCAATTTCAAATTGCAACATAATTCTATCTTCTAAGTGGAGATCTCAACCATCTGTTTCTCTGTGCAGTTAGCACCATATAATAATAAATTTATCTATATACTTTTTACCCTTTATTTTGACTAAGTATTTTTGAATTTTTGTATCTGTTCTTTTAATTAATTTGGTGTTATGAATTACCTTTGATTTCAGGTTACTGAATTCTATCGATTTCGGTTCTTTTACTAGCTCTAATCCTCCTAAAAATATTTACCTTTGATATCATTTGCATCAATATTTTTCTATTCTGTTTATATATGATGATCTACACTTTTGTAAAATTTTCCATCTGGACTTAAAGATTCTTATTCTTTTACCTATGTGGATTTCTTATGCTTAATGTTCTTCCCTTTTGTCTGATATTTTGTTAAAATATTAATAAACTACTTGTGCTCTCTAATATTATCTGTTTCAACTTGTATTTGTGGATTAAATGTAAATACTTTTTTATAAATTTGTTGGTTTAAATAAGTGCTGGTTGGAGTGCTGTGGAGTGGTAATCTTCCAAGGGGACTGGCTTTTGTAAATTCTGAATCCTTGTTAATGACCTCAGTTTCCTTGGGTGGGTGGGGGAATATTATTTTTATATATTTTAAGATGTTTCTTCCACTATGAAAAATAAAATAAGGTGTATTTCACTTTCATTAGCATTTACAATGATGATCAATTTTCATCTCGTTATATATTCTAAAAATCAAATTTTGATTCTGTATCTAATATTTATTCAAAAATGAATATTTCAGTAATTGCATAAATATATTATTGTTATTCTAGAGCATCTTGTATATGCTACTTTTATTTTGAAAAAAATTTAAACTTTCTTTAAGCTGTTGTTCAGCAGGAAGTCTCTTTACAAAACCATCCAGAAACAAAATATTCAGAGGGAAAGACTGTTGTTCAAGAAGTAAATCTGGAAACATTTCCAGATAATTTGGAAAGACCATCAGACTATGAAGAACTCAAAAAACAATCACCACTGTATTCTTCTCGTAAACATTTAAGGAGTGAATTGAATAGTTCTCCGAGCTCACTTTTGTGTGACAATTTGGATATACCTTGTGTAACCCTTGCACCTGCTGCTCCTCCTCTATCATCAGCAAAATCTGATAAATCAGAGTCATCAACTGATTCCAAATCTGAAATGCTGTCATTTGGAAAGCCCAATTTATCAATTCTAAAGTTAAATGAGGTAATTTTCTTTTCAATGTTTAATTTTTTGTTAAATATATATTAGATGTCACACTATACTGATTGATAAATGTAGATATAATATATATATTTAAATATCTTATATAATAAAATTTAAAAACTCAATTACCTTTGTCTTAAATTTGTTTTTAATCCTCTGATTGCTCAATATCTGGACCAAAATTGCTGCAAAAATTAAGGATGGAGTTGCATATTTTAAATCTATACATATTTGAAAATTGAAATGTGCATTAAAAAAATTCTATTTTAAATATAGGTTCATAAAAAAAAACCATACTCTCAGAAAAATTATTACAAAAACTTTTGCTGTATTTGAGTTGACTGCAAGATAAACAGCTATAGGGATAATAACTTTCAAAATTACTATAACTTAAAATTAGTTTTTATTATAATAATACCATCTATTGTCTTTCAATTATTTGCCTTCTTTTGGAATAGTGTAAAATTTTTAAAGAATGATTTAATGTTTTAAATGTTGTCTGTGTTGTGTGAAAGGATTTATAGGATAAGGATTTGTTTATAGTGCAAATAACCCTCTTATCAGATCAATAAATTAAAAATGTTATATTAACATTATTGTTCCTTGAATTTTTTTGTGTAATTGTAATCTGAATTATATTTTGTGATTTTAAAATATATAAATTAAGTATTAAATAATTCAAATTTTAGATATGATTGAAATAAAAAATCACATGTAAAAGAACTTGTAGTACTTCAAAAAGCAGGGTGTTTCAAAAATCACTTGCATAAATTTAAAGGGTAATAGAAAGCATCTAAACAAGCAATTTTCTAGATGTTTTCTATTATTCCTTAAATTTTTGCCCATGAATTTTGAAATACTATATATTTTGTAAAAAAGAATTTTTATCTGTAAAAGGATTATTTATTCAAAAGTTTTTGTTAATCCTTAAATTATATAGCAAAGGAATCTTCAAACTGGGAGATAAAAAAGTTTTTTGAATTTTCATCTTTTAATTCTGAATTAAAATTTATATTTCTTTGAGATGCATTTTTAATTCATTAATAAAAGTTAAATTTATCGTAAATTAGTATTGTATATTTTTAGTATGTAAGTATTAAATTATTGGAAGTTGTGTGAAAAGATTGGTCATAGTTCTTTTTA
The DNA here is from genome assembly GCA_019974015.1 of Nephila pilipes. Taxonomy (NCBI): domain Eukaryota; kingdom Metazoa; phylum Arthropoda; class Arachnida; order Araneae; family Nephilidae; genus Nephila; species Nephila pilipes. Next base: position 30,434 of record BMAW01094508.1, read on the forward strand.
TTTCTAAAATAGTAAAATATTTTAACAGTGAACTAAGATTTATGATGTATGAGCACAATAGCTAAATTAACATTTTATATTGCATTTGAGTCAATTGCTTGTTTGTTGATTTATTTTACTTTATTTGTAGCCAAATTTATCCAGCTCCTCCTCGGATATTAAGGATGCTAATACATATGAAAAATCAAAGAACAAACATATGTCTAGGAAGGAATCCAACATTTCACATCAGTCCAGAAATAGAGAAACAAATAAATCTGTAAATTCTCAACATAAGCAATATGATGATAACAATTCACAGTCTTCAAAAGATGAAAAGTCAGCTGTAGAAAAAAATGATTATTACCAACCTGTATACTTAAAAGATTCTAAAATAAATGGCAGTAGTGGTAGTAGCAGAGATTCTCTATCAGTGCGACAAACACCTTCAAATACAGAATATTCAGATACGAGTTTGCCACCTTCAAGAAATGGTAGAAGAGATGCTAACTATCCTAGTGAGAGAAATGATCCTAGGTATGGTACTGATCGAATAGAAACTGGACGACAAAGATTTGCTGATCAAAAGTATTCCAGTTTTGATGAGAGACAGTACTATTCAGATAGGGAGAGATCTAGACCTTCTAGCAGAAATTCATTGAAAGATAGATCTGAAGATTATCCTTTTCAACCTAGACCTGATGATTACTATCATTCCAGCAGAGGTGATCCAAGACGTTATCCTCCAGATTACGAGCGACCTTCTTCTAGAATGAGTGAATCAGATGTTAGTCGAGGTGATAGACCTAGTCATCAAGGGTATTATAGACAACAATATGCGTATCCTCCAAATGCTTATCCTAGAAATGACTATTATCAACGACAACCTCCTAGAGGTAATTCATCATCTTGTTGATGTGTATATTGAATATATATGTATAAAATATGTATTATATTGCTTTGTTTTATATTTTTATAGGAAATATAATTTTAATATAAGTTTTTTTAGAACTTTGATATGTAGATAATCAAATACCAAATGAAACAGTGTTAAATAAGGTTATTTGAATGTGTAAAAAAAGGGGGAAATGGGACCAAAAACAAATTTTTTTAAGTTTATATATATATATATATATATATACATACATAATTTGCGTAACACATAAACATGCTCACAGATATATAAAATGCTTTTTTGTAGTGAAGATCTTGTCTTTCATGTTTATATAAGAATTATTATTTTTTTTTTTTTTGGTAAGGAAGAAATTTTGGTAATATATTATTTGTGATTGTTCAGAGAATAAAATTTCAGGTGCTTTTATCTAACTTAATTTACAAAATAATCATAAGCACATGTTTTTAAGCATAATTAGTTTTAGTATTTATATATCCCTCTATAATAAAGGTAAATAAGTCTGGTGATTTTCATATTTGGGTATTTTATATTTATTTTTTTTAAATCATCAATTTCAATCTTCAGTTTTGTAAAGTTGTTTCTTTCACAAAAGGTTTTACACTTACAAAACTTTAAGTTGTAAAATATAAACTATAAATTTGGCTCATAGGCTCTGTAAGAAGAGTTATTTCTGTAGTTTTAGTATCATATATAACATTTATAAAGCTAACTGTAATTGTATTCTTTAAAGTGATTTTTCTTATCTATTGGAATATGTTTTCTATCTATGTATTAATTTATAGCAATATGTGTAAATTTTGTTAACTTATTCTAAGCATTAATATAAGAAAATAGTTTTGGGGATTATCTCTGCTTCTGGCTTTTTAAAATCCAAATTTGTTGTTCAAAACAATGTTTTCATTCATAAATTTTGATCTATTATTTCAGGTTATGAATATGACCATTATTCGAGAGATCCTTATTATTCTTCATATTATGATGCTTATCGATATGCTTACAGTAATTTCAATTATGGATTTTATGATGAACTTTATAGAAATGATCCAAGGTATGTATTAAAATATTAATTTATAAGGAGTATATTGAGTCTTTTTTTTTCCCAATATATATTTTATACTGATTCTTAAATTGTAATACGTTTCATTCTTTATTCATTTTTTAAACGTTGGTGTTTTTTAGGTATAAAGAATATCAAGAACAGTGTCGTCAATATTATGCTAAACATGGATATGATGTTGATTATGAAAGATCTAGTGTCCATTCTGGAAGAAGCTCTGCCAATGAACTATCTAAGGAAGGTCCATCAGGGTATGCTTTAATCTTATTTTCTTTTTCCATTTCAAAGCAACTTTATGCTATTACAGTTATTGAAATATTTTGTTTGAACATTTTCTTTAAATACTAAACATTATAAACTTTTTCCTGTTTGTAAGAATTTGCATTATTAACATTACAGGAATTATCAAGTCATTTATGTTAATTTAAAATTCCATGTATCATTGTATGAAGAAGTAATTTATACATATTTTCTTAATTTTTTTAGCAACTATGAACCAGATGTTGATTCTAATGAATCAGAATTTTCTTCATATAACTTGGATCAAAAGTATGGTTATGGAGGTGGCCAGAATGAAATTTCAAATATTGATGCTGGTAAACAAAATTATCCCTTTCTAAAATATCAGATTAAAATGTTAATTAATAAACATAATGTTTTGGCTAGATTTTCAGATTATGGATGATATTATTGTTGATTTTTCAGGAAAAGTTATAATTTTCCTCATAAATTTGAAAAAATTTCAATTTTAGATCAAATATCGACTCCTTCATCTCGTCTTACTCCAGTGAAATTTTCTTATGCACATCCAATTGTCCGATTTTCTCCAGGAGGTTTGCTTATTACTGGAATTCCCAGTCAAACTAGCTCTATACCAGCAATGCCAATACGCATCCAAAATTTACAGGTTTAAACAACTTTATTTTCTTACTCTAGATTATTAGATTCCAAAAATATCCCTCGTGTTTATAATACTAAGCCAAATTTTCTTTATTGTGCTTTGTAGTTTTCTTATTTTGGTAAGGAGTTAAAAGTATTCGTTTTTCTGTAGGCATTAAGGGAAGATGAAGAATCATTTCAAGAGCTAAAAAGTCATCAAGGTCCTCTGATAAGGTAACATAATAAACTTTTATAGAATGTTTATGCATTTGTATTTTAATTATGTTTCCAGTGTTTAATATTTATATTTTGTAGGGGTTTAACTCATAAAAATGATGTGATTGAGTTCTGCACTCAGAAAATAAAATCCATCAAATCATTGGAAGATATAGTGGATAGAGATTCGTATATCTTGTTGTGGGAACTAATGGTGATTTTACTAAGGCAGAATGGGGTAAGTTTCAGTATTTTAAAATATTACTTAGCTTCTTTTAATTCAATAGTTACATTTTAAAACTGCTTTTGATATGAAATTGATATGTTTTACTATATATACATTCATTTTTCTAGTCTGTTGCTGGCAGTGATATAGCTGAATTGTTGTTAAGAGATCATGAAGTTCTTCGGCCACCAACATTACCTCTAAAGCCAGCTGTAGATACTCCTCAAGGTGAACACTCTCCTGCTGATGTTAATGATTCTTCTAGCCAATCACATGCTGGAGATACCTCGTCACCTGATGAGGGCATTGTGGTCCTTAATGATAAAACTCTTTTGAATACCTCTCAGGCTGTGGATGTTGAAAAGCTTACTCGTAAATTTAGAGAGTTTCTGCTGTTTGGACATAAAAAGGTATGATCAAGATACAAATATCAAACTATATTTTGATGAGAAAATTTAAAATCTGCATTTTATAAATTAATATTATGAATCACCAATAAATATATTTATGTACACATTTTGGAGATTAATTTTGGAAATAATGACTATTGCATAATAAATTCTGGTAAAGATGTGATATAGATTTTTAAATGTATGACTGTGTATTATAAAATTTTACTTTTCTTTAAATACAGTTTAAAAAAATGCTATTTACACTAAAGGATTTTGGTTTTTAGCTAATATATTTTATTCTTTCTTTTTAAAGAAAGCATATCTTCTTATTTATGTTAAGCTAGAGCAATTGGAGTTTATTTCATAATTTTCAGGAGATTAATCTGTATGAAAAATTTTCAATATAAATTTTTTTTTGCTTGTACACTTATCACATTCATTTGGTAAACATATAAGTTTTCATATACAACAATAAATTATTTTGCAGCTTCTGTTAAAGGAAATTTTGTTTAAAAAATATTGTTTTAATTGTGTCAGTATGTTTATCTGCAAATATAATTTTTTTTTACATTTTAATGTATATTGATTAAAAGGTTTTAATCTTTTTAATTTTACATTTTAAATTTCATTTTTTTCTTACTTTCCTTACCATTAAAGAGAAAACAATTATGTGATAAGTTATTTCTTTCTACCTTATAATTAGAATATTTTTTTATAGGATGCCTTAGAATGGGCCATGAAGCATGGCTTGTGGGGTCATGCCTTGTTTTTAGCTTCCAAGATGGATGTTAGAACTTATGCAAATGTTATGACTAGATTTGCAAATTCTTTAGCCTTAAATGATCCTTTGCAAACTCTGTACCAGTTAATGTCTGGAAGGCAACCCTTAGCAGTTACCGTATGTACATTTTAAAAAAATTCTTTTAAATATAATTTTTTTTTATTTATTTATTTAACTTTAAAACCATTCAAGATAAATCTCTGAAAGAAATATGTGAAGCATAAAAATAAAAACTTGAGTTTTAGGTCATGCACCTTTTTTTTTTAAAAAAAAAACAACAGAAATGTTTAAGTATGTTTTTATATATCTTATCTTTTTCATGCCATAAATAATTCATGTTTTATGTATGCAATGGTACCTTGGTTAATGACGGTAATTCGTTTCAGGATTATCATTAAAACCATTGTTTTCCAAGGCACAAGTATAATAATGATATTCAATATATTCTTCCCTGCTTCTGTCTTGAATAATAGTTTACATTAATTAACCTACTGATATAAGGATCATTTAAATCACTCAAGAGCAGCCTGGAAGCAATATCAAACAATTGACAAGGCATTGTAAACCCAAAGCCTACGTTATGACTCAAGACATTTTTTGTTTGCAGAGATTCATTATTAACCAAGGTACCACTGTATATGTAATATATATTAACTTTAAGCATACATTAAAAAATAAGTGAAGTAAAAATTACTTAAATATTGTGAAGTATCATAATAAACAATTTTAAATGCTGTATTTGATATTGGACAGGCATGTTAAACATTTATTATGGTTCCAGATCATCCCATTCAGGAAATTATTGTATAGTAAAATAATTAACACCAACATCTATTGAATTAAGATATAAGCAGTTCATAAAACTACAATTGGAAAAAAGGGGGGGGAGTACTTAAGAATGATTCAGTTCAAGCTTAATTATTTAAAAATTCATTTTGTTACTAATATTCATCTCAAAAATATCCCAAAGCATAAAATTTTAAATAAAATAAGATTATTCTATATATAAATGAACTGTAAAAATATTGTCTCATCATAAGTTTTTTATGCTAATGTTATATTGGTTTGTTCATCATGTTAGATTTTTTTCTTTCTAAAAACTTGTTTTATATTTCATGTAATTTTTAGAATCCTTGGTATATTACATTTATATAAAAAAAAAGACTATATGACTATTTTGATTTAAGTTTAAATAATTATGATAAAAAGATATTAATTGAAAATATTTAATGCAAAGAAATTTTGAGCTTCAGGATTAAGTTACAGTTGTGTGGAAAAAATTTTAGAATTTTTATTTAAACTAATGCTATTTATGTTTTTTTATTGTAAGTGATGTGTTAATACAAGATATGTATAGTTAGTTTATAAAAATTAAAAATAGACTTTATAACATAAAAGAAAAAAAAATTCACTACTTGCAATTTGATATTAACCCCTTCTAGTATAATGACGAGTCTAGCTCATCATTGGTTTTTCATGCCATATCGCACAATGATGAGTTACACTCATTGTGCCACTAAATTTACTGTTGAATATAATTAATTTTTTTAAAATTTCTAATGAACTGAATTTGGCAACACTTTTGTTACTTGTGGAAATATCTCAGATCACTATCACATATTGTTTATTGTTAAAATTTCTTGGTACAAGTCACAGCCAAATTGTTGTTAGTCTGTAAGATTTCATTTTCGTAAACCTTTAGTATGAACATCAGTCAATATATATTTTTGCTAAAGGAAAAAACTGTTTGTAATAAATAAATGGATAAGAATAGTGTAGATTATAAAGGTCAAGGCAGTTGGAGTGATTTTGAAAACTCAGAAGAAATAAGTACACATTTATCTGATACTGATATTGAAAGTGATGATAGTGAAATATTACCAAGCAAGCAAAAACATGCTAGGCAAATAAAGGGATGAATAACTGAAAAGTGTACTGACTGATAAGTGAATAAAAGAAAACCTACTAAGAGGTGCTGTGTGTGTTGCGAGAATAAAATTAGGAGTGAGACTCTGTGGCAGTGTAAACAATGCAGGACCAGAGTGTTTTGAAAAGTACAACACGCTTGGAGAACATTAACTATATACCTTATTAAGGTTTTGCTTTGATTTTTTTTGTAATTTTGCCATTTTTGATATTATTTAACAATATGTAAAAATGGATATTAATTAAGAATATGAAAGAACTAAAATGAAACAAGTTTTATAAAGTAAAAATTATATAGTTATTTCATGCTCCGTTTTTCATTATTAAATCGTTCCGGAAGAGGTTAAACTTAATAATCACATACTGTAAGTAATTGATGCAAACATTTCCACAATTGAGTTTTAAAGTGATAGAAAAGCTATGTTTAAAATAATTATATTTAATTGGAAGTTTAAAAATCTGGTTTTCAAATAATTCTGTGTAATTGTATATTACCTAGTTTATTTAATAGTTTTAATTATAAAATTGTTCATTTTATGAAAATTATGCTCAAAATATTAATGCATATTGTGATGTTACTTTTAGAATGTTGCTGATAAGAGGTGGGGTGATTGGAGGCCACATTTGGCCATGATATTGTCCAATCCATCTGCTCAACCTGATGTAGATTCTCGAAGCATAACTACTTTGGGTGACACATTAGGTAAGTTCATGATATTTCAGTTCTAACTATGCAAAAAACAAAATAATTATTGTTATTACATATGAAATGGTTTTTCATTAATTAGCTAGCAAAGGTTGTCTTTGTGCTGCCCACTTTTGCTACATCATGGCTCAAGTAGATTTTGGTACATATGAACAAAAGAACAGCAAATTAGTACTTCTCACTGCAGATCATTCGTAAGTTTTAGTTTTATTGAGATTTTTGTTTTGAAATTCTTGAAGATAGTTAAGTAGGAAATGTTGAAAGGAGAAATTCTATTTCTTTTCATTTTTGAATTGTTTGTGAGATATATTTTTGCTCTAATTTGATTTCTTAAAAAAAAAAAAAAAAGAAGAAGAAAAGTACACTTGATAATATCTGTTAAGTATTTTGTCTTTTAACATGCTTTGGGAAATATAATGATTAGAATACCAATATATTTTTAAAATACTTTTGCTATGTATTTTATTATTTATACAGTACTTTAAAGAAACTTCTGTTTTGTGTTATATAAAATGATTTTTGTGTTATATTAAAAAAAATTGTGAAGAATTATCTCATCTCTTAATACACTAACAGAGCATGTATATACGTGAGTATGTGTTTATATCGTAGCAATACTCGTTTTCTGGAAATGGCACAAGAGCTAGAGCTATCTCTTGCACCATAAATCTGTTTCATTCACTCTTTGCATCCTATTAAATTATTCGCATGTTACATTTCACCATGGTCAACAGAAGTCCATCTGTGAGCCATATTTATTCTCAAGAACTTGTGCAGGGAGGCGTGAAATGGAGCAAAGTGCATCCTCTTTGTATATAGACCTCTCTCAAAGCTGTAAATGGGAGATAAGATTATTTTGTTATTAATTTAAAGTGAAATTTTACTTTAATTGTTTTAGAATGTATAAATTAAAATCTTGAGTAGAGATTATTCCTAGCTCTTTATTTTGCTTACGTGTATTTTCTACGGGACATTTTTACTGTGGGCATGGGGTAATTGATCATGACTATGAAGCAGCTACTTAAAAGTCTATGCCTTCATGGCCTCCTGCAACCAGATATGATAGAATAGTCCCAATACAGATGTGGTTGATCTACTATCCTGGATATGCAGCATTGTTAAGGAAGAGCTTCAGAAGATCCCACTGGAAATGCCATATACCGAAGAACCCGTATCTCCTCAGGACATTGCATCTATAGTCCAGGAACAAGTCATGGAGGCTCTTGCTCCTGTAAATACTCCAAGAAGATGCAATAGTAGTCCACATTGCCAGGCTCCAATTAAGCAACAGCCAAGACGTCCAGTCAGAAGCCCTTCTATTGTATTGTAAAACTGATTTGTGAAGAACTGCCTAGAATGTGCCTCTCTGTTACCTCTGTAGGCATCCAAGGCATAAAATACGTTACTGTAGAGAGAAATGGAGAGTATTCCCAGAAGCAACAGCTGCTAGGTTGTCTAATATTCGACAAGATGTGTGCATTGAATTGACTAATATATGGCTTACTGCATCCAATTTCAGACAGCTCTCCATATCCTCGCCGCTCCTTCAGTCATCCACAGTCACTATCGCCTGCAAACCGCTCCAGCCATTCTCCACATTGACCCAATGAAGAAAATTAGGCCCCTTTTCTGGAGGTGAGGCCACAACTGAAAAAATCCTAATTTCTACCTGTATGGAAAAGAACATGACTTATGTTACAGTGAATGGACAGTGTATAAAAGCTCTAATTGATTCAGGTGCTGTTTATTCTGTCATATCTGAAGAACTACGTCAAAATTTAAATGTTCTAATGTTTACTGAAAATGTGACTGTTCTGCAAACTGCTTGCTAAAAACTTATAGTTGCTTCCAGACGCTGTGTATTGAAAGTAGATCTGAATGGGATAATAGGGCCATTTGAATTTCTTGTGTTTTCCCAGTGCAGCCTTCAAATGATACATGGATAGAATTTTTCTTTTTTGTGCTACCGATGCCATTATAGACTGTGGAAATGAAGACCTTTGACTTGCCAAAATCCTTCCAGTGAACACAGAAAGCGAGTATTGCTACATTCGCTCATCTATGGTGCATATAGTATAATTAAAAGGTCTTGAATTTTATACTTATATCAGCATAACAAATATATGTGTAACAACTCTATTTAGATTCAAGTAAACGACAATAATAATGTAGTTGCACAACTTATAAATAATAATTAGTAATAATTTGTTTTTAAATTATGTAATCATACTAAATATTCAAAATAATTATAATTATTCAGGCACTTGATTACTGCTTGGGCAACTTAGATTAGATATTCCGCTAAGATTTTTTTTCATATCTTCCGAGCATAGAGTCAGTGTTGGTAATTTTCTATCAAACAACACATCTTTTATCTTCATTATTCTGCTTAAAATTTTAAATTTATATAAATATTTAAACAGTGCAGAGTTATTTCTCCAATTCTATCTTGATATTTACTTGACATCAACTACAGTATATATGCTGAATATTACAGGGAAAAAATATATGCTTTGTTGCCTTAACTTAATTTGATTTGCTGATTCGGGTTGAGAAAAAAATTGAAGCATGCTTTCATATTTTTATGTATATTAGGCTGCCTTTTGAAGAATTTGCATCAAATGAAGCAATACAACTCACTGAAATATATGAATATGCTCAGAGCTTAGCAAATGCCAATTATATGCTAATACATTTACAGGTATGTAAAATTGCTCAAATTTTACATTTTATTATGATTTGTATTTGAATTACAATTTACTGATGTTTTTTCCCCCCTTTTGATGCAGTTATATAAATTTTTGTATGCCTTGCGACTGGTTGAACATGGATTTCTAGAAGAGGTAAGACTCTATTTTGTCTATAATTATTAAAATATTAAACATAAAATGAGTATTAAATATTTTTACATTGTTTATTATTCCAGGCACTTCATTATTGTGAAATTATTTCCCAAAAAGTTCAAGAACATCCACATTTATTCCAATTAGATTTTCTATCAGAAGTATTTAAAGTAAGTCTATTCAGATTATTCAATTTGCTTCTATATTCTAAATTCTTCCAATATTGCTAGTTCAAATTTTATTGTATATATCTAAGCACAAAAATTTTATTAAATGTCTTCTATTGTTTTTCTTTGTTTCAAAAGTCCGTATGGTATAGTAAAATTTTGAAAATGATATATATTCATTCCCATTTAAATTGAACTTTAGTTAACACTAGATTTACAGAACCCATCAATTTGACAAGTTTCTCATTTCATTGTTTATAAATTCCAAACATATAAATATTTTATTAATTACTTAAAATGTATTTAGTTTTTAATGATATAATGTAGTCATATATATATGTGTGTGTGTGTGTGTATTCATTTTATCCAAAAGACCTAGGTTTTCTTGTTTCTATGTGTTGCATAACTATTTTTAAGATTAATTGAGGAGTTATTTATTTTAGAATTAGTCATTTAATTTGTTTTGGAATAATGAAAAGTGAAGAAGTAAAGAATAAGAAAAATCAAACAAATTTCATCTGTTATGCTACAGTACATAAACAAGCAACTTAAAAAAAATTACAAACACTGAAAGACTTATCATATTACAAGCAATCATTTCAATTGTTCAGTTTGCAAAGAAAAGTTGTATAGTTTGGAAATTTAGGGAAGTTGAACTCTTGTTTATAATACAATTAGAGCAAAGTAAGTAATTATTACAAAATAAAAATTTTCAAAAATAGAGGTGGGATTTACTTGCTGAACAAAAAGTTGAATTTTTCAATGTAGGTCGATAATCTGTAAATAAAGAAATATTTATGTTCCTCCTATACTTTATAAAGGAATTCTCGCATGTATTTCTCTTCAACTAACCTTTTGGAGCTTTAAATGAAATTTGATACGAGAACCTCTAGTAAATGAACTGTGATGTGTTAATTAGAAATGATATATTGATGTTAAGTGAATGAAAGAGGATCATATGAAGAGTAAGTCTTACCAAATTGGTGTAATAATATTTGTATAAAGCAGAACAATTATATATACAAGTATGTTGTTCATTGTAAAATGGAGTTTATTAGTAAAAATATACTAAATAATATTGTTGATAAATTTTATTGATTTCATTGAAAAAGATTTACAAAAAAAATTGTATTTTTATTTACCCATAAAAAAAATGGACTTCAGTAAGAATAGGCATACAATTATTCCAGAAAACTAGTATTAATTGTTGTAATTTTAGTTTGATAAATGATTCAGCTCTTCTATTTATGTATTAACATTAAAAAAATTCCCCTTTTCTCTTCAGTCGTTGAAGTTCTTTTAATCTTTTTTGCATAGTTTATTCTACTGTATATTTATATTTTTCCTATAATTAGTTTTTTAATTGTTTAAATTTTTTAATTTTTCATTCCAAAAAAGAAATAGGTTTAACAAAAAAAAAATTCATGTATCAAAGGAAATGATATGTTATGCAGGATTTAATATTGATTATTATTTATTTGGATGTAATAAATTACTATGAAACTGAGATTTATATAGTGTTGATGAAATATGATGAATTTTAATTTTTATTCAACAGAAGTTTTACATTTTAAGAATTTTTTTTTTTTTTTTTTTTTTTTTTTTATAAAAATAATATTTATATATTTTTATTTAAAAATTTTTTTACATTTTAAGAATTTTTTTTTTTTTTTCTTTCTTTTAGTTAGCAACACAGTTGAAATACCATGATCCTCATTTCTTAAAAGGTCTGGGTGAGTTTGAAGATCAAGAAGACCCAGATTGGCTGAAAAATTTAACATCCATAGTTCAAAATTTTAATGTATGAAAATATTAACTTTATTGAAATTTTTAAATGACATTGACATAAAATTATCATTGTTCACTTTGTAATATTAAATTAAAGAAATTGGATCATTGAGATATATATGTTATATATAAAAGTTCATTTTTCTTATATATACTCTTATCCTTGCTTATCTGTTCTGTAAACTTCAGATTTAATTTAGAGCACTTTTTTAAATAAAATACCTTCTATATTTCCATGCCTTTTTTAAAGTTGATATCTTTTTGAAAAATACAAAAGCTTATGAATATTAGAAAATACTTAAGTCATTTTAATGCTCAAAAATATTTTTCTGTTAAAGTTAAATATTCATTCATTAAATATAAAATCATTGAACAATTTGATTATAATCTGTAATGTTTACACCAGAAAGTGTGCTAATATTGATTTAAGTGGATATAATTGATTTTATTAATGCTCATGTAGTCAGTAATTGTTACATCTCGAAAACTCAAAATTATAAACTGAAGTGAAAATAAAATAAAAAGATTAATGTGCAAAAGTTTTTTTTTTTCCTTTCTTTTTGCAACCTATTAATTGAAAAAAATTTAAGGATGAAACATACTGAAATATAAGCTTATGAGCTCTGTTATAATGAACTTTTCTTTTTAATTTTATTTTTGTGCAGAATTTCACATTTGGAGATCAACCTCAAACATATACTGAGCAACCAATAGCTGAAGTTAATGATTCATCTCAAAGCACTAATAATTTACAATATCCCTCTTCTCCAATCACCGAAAGTGAGTTTTATTAAGATAAATACTATAAAATTTGCTGTTTCTGGTATCAGGAATGATATATACATTGCCTTCTTCTTTTTTTTTTTTTTCCAGATGTGCCCTTTCAAAATGTGCCTAGCAACAATATTCAGAATGAAACAAATAGTTCTTATAATCATGTTAATTATTACCAGAATAGTGGATGGAATCAACAAAATAATTTACCTAACTCAGCATTTTCATTAAATAATAGTATGTACATATACTCTCTTTGACTATATATGTTTTATAAAAAAGAGTGTGGGAAAGCATGATTTTGAAAGTATTATACATTGTGCAAACAACTGAACAATGATACAAATTAAAAAATATTATTTCAAATTTTAATGTTAATTGACTTGTGGGTTTATGAAATAACTTTTAATATACCAATTGTGTTCCCTGGTGGAATATCAGCAATGGTTTTTAAAATAAGGTGGTTTTATATTTTATTTTATTATTTTTTTTTAACCTCGTCTATTTCAGTAATTAATATTGTTTGATTCAAAATTTCTGCTATTGATGAAGTACATCTTTGATTTAAAAGCAAAATGATTAACCAAATAAGACAAAGTTTCAATGTTTGTTAAAGTGATCTTTTAAATTTTTTAATGAAAACTAAGTATGTGGTCAAAAAAATCTCTTAATAAATAAAGCACTTTGAAAGGAATATGTAATAATTTAGCAATTTCTTGAGATGAAAAATTAATATTGCTTTTGCGATTGAATGAAATGAAAGTTATTCAAAGGGGAATGCTTAGTAATTTTCAATTATAATTTTGTGTGTTTGTCATCATTCTTTCATCAAATGTTTGTAAAAAGATTTTTAATTTAGTATTAATTTAACTATTGCAATCACAGTGCTTGATAAAAATGAAATTTACTTTTATTCACAACCACATTCATTTTTAAAGATAAACTTTTTTAATATAGAATTTTGTAATATATATTAGGTCAACTGGAGAGCTCTGTCCATTTGTGTAGTGAAAGAAAGTAATACATTTTTCATACATTTAATAATATTTATTGTGCATTATAATTTTCATCATTACTAAAATTGGTCTATTAACATTCCAAATGGGTGCCTCGTGAGTCAAGTGAGAAAAAGTCGCTTAATTGAATTGTCTTATGCTTATCGCTGTTTGCTGTGAACCAAAATCCATTTTGGACTGGATGATAACTGATGAAAAATGAATTATTTTTGAATACATCATAAGCAAAAGTGCGTACTTGTGTCATGGACTATTTGTATCCTCCACCTTTAAATCCAGATTGAGTCAGAATAAGAGAATGTTGTGCATATGGTGGGACATTCAAGAACTAATACATTTCAAGCTTTTGAAACCCAACAAAAAGGTCAATTCGGAGATATACTGTCAGCAAATGAGTGATTTAAACAAAGTACTAAAAGAAAAGAAGCAGGAAATGTTCAATGTGAAACATATTATATTGCATTATGATAATACTAAACCATGTGCTGCTTTGGCTGTTTCAAAAAATCACAGAGGTAGGGCTGGGAATTTCTGTCGCATCCACCATACTCTACGGACTTAGCACCCTCTAATTGTAACTTGTTCATCTCCCTGTAAAGATTTTTTGATAGTAAAAAAATGCAAAACTGATGTATATGGTTGACCTAGCACTATTTGAGTTATTTGCCTCTTAAGACAAGGCATTTTTCAAAAATGATATTTACAAATTGCATCACGCTGTCAAGCGTTTATAAGTAACAATGAAAAATATATTGTACAATGAATGTTATTTTACAATGAAAAGTGTATTATTTTCTTTCACTTCACATACAGACAACTTTCTGTTAGACCTAATATTTATATATATAATGAATTTATACATAAAATAAGAATTCAAATACTTAAAATAAGAATGCATCATACTTAAAATAAGAATTCAAAATCTGTAAATTGTTTTCTAGTACAAACTGTCATTGTGTATGCAACTATATTAAAAATTTGTTATACATAAAAAAAAAATGATGGATTTGCTTTTTTTTTAAGATAAGTTACTTTATGTTGTTTTTCTGAATATTTTGAAGTATATGATCTTTAAATATATATTAGTGTTGTATGTATATTTTATAGTTTTGAAATATTTTCAAAATATTAATTCACCATAAAAATACTCATTATGAAAGTGCAGCATAAATTAATCATATTTTCATATTAGTAAACCGTAAAAATTTGTTACATTATTTTTTTTTGCTTGTTTTTTAATGTTTTTTTTTATTTTTTTTTTTTTATCTGAATTTTGAAATTAAATAGCATTGGAAAAATTAACTTAATGTTTGGAATTATTTCAATATGTCTAATAAAAAGATTTAATATTTAGATGTAAAATATTTTCCTTTCTGTTCTAGGCCCTCATGATAGTGGTGGATATTATCAAGGGGACACAACCACTTCTAGCCAAAATAATTTTTACCGTCAAAATAGCATTCCAAGTCATGAAGAAAATGAAACTACTGATGTACCATCATCTCCTGTGACCCAAACTCCTCCATTTGATTACTTCTCCGGAGGAACACAACAGGTAATAAATTGATTAAAATAAATATCTTAATCCTGTTTGTAAGTTCTTTGAGTTATGTATACTGACTGCTTAAGTTAGCTAATCAATATACATCATTTAAAAATTGTAAAATTTTAAGTTAATATGTAAAATACATATCTAGTTTACAAAAATTCAAAACTGAATTTTAGTGTAATGTATTTCTCTAAATGTTTGATTTAAACTTTGGAAAATGAAAAATATTATTTTAAGGATAATAGTAAAAAATTGTGTGTTTTATTCTAAAATGTTTGAAAGAAAGATTATTAAATTATGATTTCACTTCTGTTTGCCCTTTAATATTCTGTCTGTATTACTTTAAAATTCGAGTTTTACAGTTTTTGAATGCTGAAAATAAATTAGTAATTTGATAGTATATTTGCTACTTCATATTATTTATATGCTGTTATAAATATTAAAAAAAATCTTCTTTTTTAATGTTAAAAAAAGTGTGTAGTGTTGATTATCTTTTTTTCTATACATTTTTATTTTATATAATTAGTCATGTCTTCAGTTTTTAATTTGGTAATAGATTTGTATAAGGGGAAACCTGTTGTGACATTTGAAGTAAAGCTGAAGCTTGTAGATTTCCAAAATTGAAAATGTTGGTATTTCTCTTACCATTTGCTAACTATAGATTTATTGGGAAGTGTTCATATCAACAAACTGTAATGTATTTTCTTTAAACAAATTATAAGTTGCCTTTTCTCATTTATTATTGAAGTTTTATTTTATGCAGTAATCTTTACTGATAATCACTTTTCCTGCCCGTTACCTAATTGATATCTTAATGAATTTGATATAACTGTTTTTATGGAAATAGAAAATTAAGTGATTCTGTGAATTGATTTTTTGAAGTAATCATGTAATTTTATTTTCTATATTATGTGTAACAACTTGTTTAAAAAATTTTGAGAAAAGGAAACCTTTAGAAGATTTGTGGTAAGATGTAGTTTATAAAATAATTAAAATAAATTATCCATTTAAGTTATTAAATTGAAGCTCATGTGTAAATGTGTGAAAAATCAAATTTTGTATTTGAAATGTATGCTTTTTTTTTTTTTTTTTTCCCTAAAACTGTCTAGTTATTTTTAATTATTAAAAAAGTATTTCTTGCAGTTAGTTGAAATATTGAGTTTTGATGAAAATACTGAAATAGTTAACCTATAATGTTGATTATCAAATTTTTTAATGTTTGTTTTCAGTTTGTTTATTTACTTTAATCTGTGTAGCAGTATTTTGCTTTATGATGGTTCTCCTGAAGAAATCAATTTTCGTGTGGCACATTAGTATCTGAGAATATTAATATTGCAAGTTGTTTAAGGCAGTGTATTCTTCTATGCTGTGCAAAATTTATTGCTGCATGATTTTGTAGCAGCTGCAATTTTTATTTTGTGCTTTTTTTTTAGTTCATAGTTATAATTCTGAAATTTTTCTTTTCTTTTTCATAAATGTATTTCTTGTATCGATCATTTGACAATAGTCTTTGCATTGTCAAATAGTGTTGCATGATTGATATTGTTTTATTAGCGAGAGAAAAGTTGGAACTTTTTGAAATAAAGTGAAAATAATTTTTTTTTTTTTTCCCCAAAAAAAATTTCTGTAACTTTTATTTTAACTTTCATTCTAATCCTTGATTGGTTTATTAAAACATAATATAATAGCTGCTACAATTTTCTTTTGTCTCTTTTTAATTTTTATATTTTGTGAACATACAAGAAAATTGATAACTTGTCCTTTTTATTTTTTGATCTATAAAAATTGTTGAAAATTTAAGATATTAGTATATTTTTAAAAACATTTTTGCTATATTTTGGATTGAGAGGTGGCCGTGGTAGCTTAGCGGTAATGGTTGCAGCCGTCTATTTTCATCAAGCTTGATGCCACAAAAGACCCGCTTTGTGACCGAGGCTGATGTGTGTTAAATATGTAGGTGCTCAAATGCTTCCTGTTGGCATCGTGGGGAAGTTTGGAGATGGAGGTAACAGCTCAGATTGTTGTCCTCATCACTTGACTGAGGTTCAAAATTACGAGGTCCATCACCAATAGATCCATCGCCATCATGTTGCTTTTACTGTAACATTAATAAAACCAATCAGATTGGCTTGAGATATTTTTTGAATGGATTAAGGTGTAATATTACTAGTATTTTATTCTTCAGCTTGTATATTTCTGACATGATTTGTAACCTTGAATAGTAAATTACTGTTTCGTAAGTCGATTTGTTTCTTTGAATTACAAAGAAATTGTCATTTGAAAATGATATTTTAATTCTAACATATTTTCCTTTATATACTAGAGAACATCCAATATTATATCAAGTTCAGATTAAAATAATGTAATTTTGCTGTAGAATCATTTCTAAAGAAAACAATTTTTATTGTAATTTTCTAAACTGGAATAATATTCTGTTTACAAAGTCAAGTTGTTGCATAAAGGTATCTTCAAATTTTAAATATCATCAAATATTTATACTTGAGGTATGTTACAAAAAAATTCATGCAATTTGCATAATTGACTAACCAACTTTATTCATTGGACGAAAATTAGTATAATTAAAAAATTATTAGAAGGAAAGGTAAGATGAAGTGAACTTGATCTGGAAATCCTGTGTTTAGAAATCCTTCAGATATTAATGATTTTAATAATGAAATAGTATGAAAAAGAACTGAATGTATATTTATAAGTTTATACATTAGTATGAAAAATTCAAATCATTGGATTTTCGAAAGATTTGAATATATTATTCAACCAATGAATTTGGTTACAATCAGAATGTATCAATTTTTTGTTTCTTAGGAATTTAAAAAATTTTTTTTTCACTTTTTATGTACATAAGCTCTTATTTATTTGAGTCATAAATATGTATTTATTCATTGTTCATTGCATGTGAAAATTATGATTAATCTTGTAATATTACATTTGCATCTATTCAAACAAAATTTTAAAATAATTTTTAGTTGCTTAAAGATGTTTAAAATAAGTTCAATTACAGATATTGGCTTTTTTTCAGGATATATTAAATTATAAAGCATTTACTAATGAATATTAACATATTTTTAAAAAAATTGTGGAAAAATATAAAGGATTTCAAGGAATGTTCATTTGAAAGCATTTTTATTTCATTTAGTTTTTAAAAAATGATACTTGGTAAAATCAAATGCTAGAATTACAAAAATATTAGAAGAAAGAACATGATAGAATTACCATATTTATCAAAAATATAGGTTTATTTTAATAGAATTTAAACCATCAACACTTTTTCAAAAAACATAAATCTTTAAATTTTGTATTTTATTTTTATTCAGCAGCATTTTTTCTTATCTTTAATTCTTTCAAGAAGCCTTAGAGGTTACTTTCCCCCCTCATCTTTTGTTGTTTTGAGTATTTAAAGCCTTGAAATATTTTGTGAATCTATATGTGAAATTGTTTCTTAATAAAAAAAAAAATGTTTGCTGCACATTGTTATTTTAATACGAGTGATTATAAATTTAAGGCTCAATTTGGAATACCATAAACTAATTGTTTGGAAATATGAACTGGACATTGTGTTAGCCAACCAATCAAGTCAACTTCTATGAGACCTGTGGTATACATTGCAACTTTGTTTTTCATAAAATTTCTCTTGAGAAGAAAATGTATTTTCAAGTAACTGATTGAACATCAAATCCAATTTCAAATCAGAAGAAAAGTTTCAAAGTGAAAAGAAAATATTTCAGCTGTATTCATCAGACAGTAATGTATGTGATGCTCTAATAAGCAAGATGCTGTTTATTCCTTGGAATCAGTGTTTATGATGATATGAAATATAATTCAGAATGGATGCGGTGAATTCTCAATTTTTAAGCTTTGAAAAAATGCTATTTTTCTATGCATGTGTTTGGCCTTTCAATCCTGCATGCTAACTATTAATATTTAAACCATTTTTTTTAAATTATCTATGGAATAAATACTAATTTTCTGGTATATGTAAAAATATTTTATGTAAATTGTTTAAATTAAATTTTTTTCCAATTATTCAATTGCATGTTTAAATTGGATGATGAATTTGCTGTTATGTTCATAAATTTAATGTATCGAAAATTAAATGAAATAATGGATGAATAAATGCTTATTACAAAAAGAGAAATGGTTGTATTTTATCAGCATGCTTAATAACTCATTATTAATTTATATTTTAAAGGGAATACTTTGGATTTTTGCATTGAATATATTACAAAAGCAAATAATTGAAACAAGTGATGTTTTAGAAACCAAAAAATAAAACATATACGCACAGTACATTCTTATTCCTTAATCTTCCCCTTCTTCCATTCATCCATTTGCAACAACTACAAAAAATCATTGGATACAAATAGTTGTCATT
The DNA here is from genome assembly GCA_019974015.1 of Nephila pilipes. NCBI lineage: Eukaryota > Metazoa > Arthropoda > Arachnida > Araneae > Nephilidae > Nephila > Nephila pilipes. The sequence goes on from BMAW01094508.1 coordinate 50,039, forward strand.
GTACAAATTATTTTGCTTCTTGCTTGTCTTAATCCTTTACTTTGCTGCATTTTGCTTATTTATTTATTTTTATTCTATATGTGACTGCATGCTCATAATGTATTTCCATTACCTGGTTCTCTCTAGTATATTTTATTAATCACATTTTGACAATTTACCAAAAAATTGTGAATGTATATAAAAATGCTGGAATCTTGTGTTATTGTTGAAAATTTCAGTTTATTTTTATTAAATCGTACACATCGATAACAGTTCAAAACAAAGTTGATACAATAACTGCATTTTATTCTTCATTCACCTGTTTCCTAAATTCTTGTGTTTAATAAGAGATCCATGTAGATTCAAATGTTGGTTTTAGAATATGATCCTGAAAAATTTCATGTATGAATATATACTTACATTGAATGCCATGCATCATATGTTAATAATAAAAAAAATATTTGAAATAAGCATAATTAGCAATATATAATTACCACAAAATGTTTTATTTTCTAGTGAATATGAGTTTTTTAAATATATTATTTTTTTGTGGATGCTGATTAATGAAAATTTTAAAATAACTTATAAAGATATTATATTAAAATTGGGAAATTTTTCTGAATCCAACTAGATATCTTGTGTAAACTTTATTTGTTTAAATTATATTTGAAGTCTATCTATTAAATCTTGATTGTTATCATATTTGATTTATATTATGCATCATGATTATACATTTAAAAACATATATTTGTTCCACTGCTGAATTTAATTCTGAAATGTTGAATGATAAAAAAGAAGTAACATTGTTAATAATATTAATTAGAAGAAAAAAAATTAAGTGTTCCAAATTTGTTACTGTAATTATGAATCTATGAGTTTGATTTTTGAATTGAAAATTTTAAGGAAAATTTTGGGTACTTGCTTATTGCTTCAAAAATAAGTTTCTCAGAACTATTTAAACCTAAATACAGGTTTTTTTTTTGGTTTAAGCATGTAATTTTTTTTTTTATTGAACTAGTTCATTCTAGTATTTCTTAAATTACTGTCTTGATTTTCTCAATATATATATATGGTGAAGTATAATTCTTTTAGATTATTCAAAGATTTAATGACAGATTTTCCTTTCAATAACATATTTATTTGATCATTTTTTCATTGTAAGCTTCCAGCATGTTATGTATGCATTTACATTATATTGAAGATTTAAGAGCCTTGACTATATTGGAGGTGGGCTATGAGAGTACAGAAGGTAGACATAGTGTGTAACTTTTGAAAGACAAAATTCGGGTTTTTACCCTCCTTATTTGAATTGAAATCAGAATTTGTTCTAAGTATATTTAATTGGATGACCAGCTTTGCCTCTTTTTTTATATTCAGAATTGTTGGTTTGAATGTTATAATGCTCTTTTTAAGTTTATATTTAGTGAGAGGGAAAAAATATGAAATTTTCCCTTGCAAGTCTTGAGTAAGTTAAATCTAAATTAATTATTGCTATATTGTTTGTGTAATGATTACATCACCTGATGCCTTTCTTTTCATTATTAGATTTCTAGTGTATCTCTTTCTAAAATCAGATTGTACTTTTTTCATCAGTTTTATCTTTAAAATATATTTAAAAATTAAAAACTTTGTTTTTCTACCTCATTCATCCAGTGATAATTTTAGTTGTAAAGATTTAAAAGTACCAACAGTTTCTCTTTGTAATCTTGTCTTTCAAATGGTACATATGTTATGCATTCAACTTGTGTACTTTTTTTTCCCCTTTCAAATCTGGTCAGGACTTTTAGATCATTTTATTTATTCTCTTTCCTGTTCCTTATTTTAAATAGATTAATTACCACCTTTTAAAGCTTTATTAACTATTGCTCTGAGTTTGATGCCATGCAGACAATTTCTTTCTGTTTCTCTCATTGCATATCTGTCCTTTGTGTTCTTGTGCTGCTCAGGAATGGAGCTCTGTCCACTCCCTCCCTTCTGTTTCTCTGTCTGATGCCTGCTCGAAATCTGATCTTGAAGCACTGGTTCGCAAGGAAGAGACAGAAAGTGATGTCCCTTTATGTTCATCCTCTCACAGTACGCCATTGCATAATTATTTACTTTCCAATGATAACATGGATGATCGACGCATGCTCATGACTCGATCTGGTTTAGTCGATGTTCGCACTTTAAATTCTTGCTTGAAGTCATCAAGATCACAAAACAGCAAGCATAAGAAATGCATTAAATTTGATGCTAGTGTGTCACAAGGTAAACTGCAAAAAACAGGGATTAGGCGTCGTAGGTTCAGTAAGAAAAAGACTGATGGATTAGATCCAAGTGATAGTAGTTTAGAAGGAAGTCCTAGCAAAGAGAAAAATAAGACTCACCACAGGCTTTCTTTGCTTGCTACCTTGGGTATTTTGAAGCCGGATCAAAATACACCAAAACTCTCTAAAAGAAAGCGTAAGGCAAAGAAGAAAAATGAAACAATTGAGAAGCTCCTGCAAAGCAAGAAAACATTTGCAATTGATGAACCATGTGATATGGATGAAAAACAGTGGATAAATCAAGAAAAATCAATTGATGAATCTGTGCAAGAAACAAAGAAAATTATAAGTATATTAAAGAAATTATCAGATGAAGAGAAGAAAAATTCTCAGCTTAGTCAATTAATGGCAAATGAATTTAATAAGAAGCCACCTTTAATATTTGGAGGCACTTACCCTATTGATGAGCCTTTTGAATCAGTTAATGTAAAAACAAATAAAAAGAAATCCAAAGTTTTATGTGAAGATGTTTTCTCAGATGAATTAACCTGTAGCACTAAGACCAGTGTGATAAGTAAGAGATCTAAATATTTTATACCATCTTCTAATACAGGGTATCATAAGGATTTAAAAAAAATTAAATATGAACATTCTGAAAGAAATATGATAGCAAAAATGTCACCTTTAACTATGTTTAAAAGAATGCATTGTTCACATAACACTAAGGAAGATAGTAGTTATACATCTTGGTCTACCACCCCATCCTCTGGTAGAGAAAGTAATAATGTATCAAGAGAATCAAATGTGAGTATTATCAAACACATATAACTTCTAATCGGTATGTTTTCATTTTGGGTTGTGACAAGAAATATATTTTCTTTTCCCATGCAAATTTTTTTAAAATATGGTTCAGTAAATCACAATAGTTCATTCTTCGTAATGCCTTGCGAAATGCATATGAATTTTAAAATTTTATTATTTGTGTATAGTTTTTATAAGCAAAATTTTTAATGTGTCTTCAATATTATTTTTCTGGCCTTTTGTTTATTTTTTATTATAGTCTAGCATATTTTGTAAAATTATTTCATTTTTGTATTTTTACTTTTTTGTATTTATTCTCTTGATTGAAATTTTGTGGTCTTTTTAGAATAATAAATATTTTCTGTGTAAAGATTCAAATATTTATTCATGATTCAGACTTAAGAATATCAATATTCAAATTATATTGTGTACAATTCAAGTCCCATGTGTGTTTTAAAATCATATTATGCTATTCAGGATTGATCATACTATGAATGGACAAATAATTGGTATAAATTTTGGATTGTCTTGTAGAATCTTGAAATGTTTTTCAACTTTTCTGGCAATTTTTTTGCTAGTTATTTTTTTTAATCAATAGTTTTTTTTTTTTTTTTTATCATACATACATTAAAAATGTTTTCTTTTTATTATTTAAGTATTTTATTATTACATATTACGAAACTGAAGTGTGAATTATACTTTTGAAATTAACATCATTAAAAATTTCTATCAATACTGATATATGTTTTCAAAGGTTTATTAGTTTTATCTATATTAAATTGTGATTTATATTTTGAATCAATTTAACAATATTCTGTAAAAGACCAATTTTTGAAGTAATTTTAAATTGAGAAATGTAATTTATTTTTAACTGTGTTTAATAATTTGTGTGAATTTTTTTTTCCTTTTCTCCCCTTTGAGTAACTGAATTAATAAAAATTTTATTATTCCTGAGTTTCTTAAAATATAATGTGTATAATAGATTTTATAAGGATATTTTTTTGTTTTTCTTTCAGTTAAATTGGTAAAGTTTTGTCTCATTTAAATGATTTTTTATTATTGGATTGGTATCTGAAGTATTTAAAATGTGTATGTTTTAATATATTATGAGAAATGCAACTTCAGTATTGTGTAATTGTTTTATTCGTAGAATTTTTATTTTGATTTTTTTTCACCGTGTTTCTTTTTCTCTTTAAATTAGGTGAATGAAAATAAACCTCTGTATGATACTTCAAACAGTTTCAGTAATTCAACTCACCGTGAAAGACGGGACAGTGCAATGAGTTCAGGAAGTAGATACAGTTCTGGTAGTATATCAGTTGCTAATAAAAGTACTACTAAAGAATCACAGAAATCAGAAACTAAGAAAGAGAAACATAGTGCTCAGGTCAGTATTATATTTTCATATTCGTGTGTGTGTGTGGTATACATTCCCATTTTAAATGATTTTTTTAAAGAATGAAATAGTTCATTTAACGTTACTAAAATATCAGAGAAGAAGAAAAAAAAATTTGAAATAATGTATTTGTGTTATAATTTTTTTAATGCTAGCATTTAATTGACTGAATGTCTCATAAAAACAAATTTAAGAGTAATAAATCCCTTTAAAAATAATTTTATTGAAAGACTATACAGTCTATATTTCTGTTTTGTGGCTGTCGGTTTTGAGCCTTGGCCACTAAAGACCTGCCATGTAGCCGGGGTTGATGCACGTTAAATCTCTCGGGGACCAAAGTCCTCCCGTTGGCATGGTGTGGGAGTTAGGAGAGGGGGGTCAGCTCAGGTGTTGTCCTCGTCACTTTACTGAGGTTCAAAATTACGAGGTCCGTCACCAATAGCCCTTGTGAGCTTTTAGTATGACATTAATAAAACTAAACTAATTAAAAAGAAAAAAACTTTCAAGAGGAAAATGTTTTGATTCTTGGACATGAAGCATTCTATAATTTAATCCAAATAGTCCTTTGATTAGACACTAAATATTGAAAATACTTAAGAGGATCTTTTTACACACATAAAAAAAGGGATGCTATAAATGAAACATAAACTGGATGTACTCTTGATTTACAACTAACATTGTTTTACCATATTTTTGTTTACTGCTTTAAAATTCACTTGTAAGTTCGGGCAAAATAATTTCATTGGTAGATATAGCAAAACTTAAAAGTAAACTTTTCACATCTTGACACCATATTCATGTGTTGTTTTTAAATATAATTCAGTTATTCAGCAAAATGTAGTTTATTTTCAACTGAAAATAAAAGGATGCTTGCACTGAATTATTGATTTATGATTATATATTAGTTAACTGTAGCTGATTTAACTATAGTAACAAAAATGTTTAGCATATTTAAATAAGGAATATAAATATTTAAATAATTAACAAATATATTTATAGGTGTGTTTTTATATTTTATATTAAATATTTTAGGCTGGAAAGACTTGGCTTGGAGGTATTTTCAGCAGGCTTTTGCCTAAAGGTCCTAATCAAATGATCCTGCCAGATGATAAAAATCCTACAGTGAGTTAAAGAATTTTATTTAATTTTAATTATCAATATTATATATAAAATCAGTTATATCTAATTGTTTTTGTTTTTTCCCCTTTTTTGGAAAAGATTGTCTGGGATGAAACTAAAAAGTGTTGGAGGAATAAAGACAGTAATGATGATGATGAATCTAATACACCATTAGCTCCACCAACAGATATGGAATTAATGGGTAACATTTTTATCTTGTATTCTTTATTTTTTAACAGTTAATTTTTTTCTTTTTTTTAATTTTTTCCTTAAAGGATGCTGTATATAAAAGTAACACAATATAAAGAGGGCATTTGTAATATGTGTGTTAGTTAAAACAATTAAATTATTAAAAAACAATATAATAAATATGATAAATAAAATTACAAAAATCAAACTAGAGAAAACTTTTATAGAGATGAGTAAATAATTGAATAAAAATTGAAACAAACAAATTTAAAGTCATAAAAACAAAGTTAAATTTAAAAAAGGAAAAAAAGAACAGGGGGGGAGAGAGAGAGAGAGAGAGAGACTTAGAAAACATTTAAACAGAACATATCCAAAAACATTGCCAAATTTTTTGAAAAAAATATGGTTTTAATTTTTTTTCAGTGGTTTGTTTAAATTTTTATTCAATTATTTACTCATTTTTCTATAAATGTTTTCTTCCCTTGTTTGGTTTTTGTATTTTATTTGTTATCTTATTTTATATTGCTTTTTAATAATTTAAATTTGTTTTTTCTTATATATCTGTTTTCGTACAATCATATAGGATGCTTTGTGCATATTTTTGTTTAAATTTAGCGGTTAATGATGTCTGTCTCTGTGTGTGTATATATATATATATATGAAGTTAAGAAATTTTATGTCAAATGAATAAGCAATTGAAATGTTGAAATTGTGTAGGGATTTCGTAAATTTTTATATATTAACATGTGTTACCTTTGATGTGTTTTAATTTTGTAACAAATATAAATAAAATTATTTTAAGTTGATGAATTAAGACTCGTATTAAGGTAAAACTAAATTAAATGTCAAGGCATTCACTTTAATTTATATTATTTTTATTTTAAATACTGCACTACATGAAATTTTGTTCAATGTTACAATAATACAATTTATTAATTTTGAATAGCATAATTTAGTAATGTTACATCTTTATTTCTCTATTCAAATTACTATATTTTGTTGTGTATTTATCTCTTTAATACAAAATACTTACATAACCAAATTTTACCCAAAAAATACCATATTTTATATTGCATTTATCAAATTCTGAATCACTAGCTCATTATTCTTACATTGTTTAATATACAAACAATAAATTAGTCTTATCAAATTTTTTGATAGGTTCAAAGTCTTCCATTAAAACCTTCCAAACTCCAGGTAGTTCAGTGCCACCTTCTAGTTCAACTGTACCACCTGGTAACATAGTGCCTCCATCCTCCACATCACTGCCAGCAAATAAGTTTCAAAGACAGAAAACAAGAGGTGAGTTGGATAATTTTGTAAAATCCTGCAAGTAAGCTATCTCTTTTTCTATTGTAAAAAAAAGGGGGGGGGGCTTTACTTTGAAACATGTTTATAATCAGAATTGAACTTAATGAGTAAATTTGTACTTTAAATGTTCCATTAATATCTCAAAATGCTTTCATACCCATTCTGCAGATTGTGAAGGTTAAAAACATTTATTATAATAGAAGAAACTTGCAATAGATTTTAAAAAGGTGTTTATCATTGATCTGTCTCTTATTTTGATGGTATTGAGAAAATTTCATTCTTTAATCACTCCTTCTTAGTTTTCTCTGTAAAGTTTTGAGCGTAGAAGCACCGTTTTTGTTGTGACAATCCATTTTTTTCCTTGTTTTCAATTATGTAAATTCTAAATTAGTATATATATTTCTATTCATTTATAAAGTAGCAGTTATGAGAGAGTGTAAAAACTGAAATCAAAAAACAAACGAGTTATCAAAAAATAATTATGTATTGTGAAAATATTGATAGGAACTGAAAGTTAATGATATTTACCTTCTCTGCTTATTTTACATTTTTCAATTCCATCATAAATCACCATTGTTACTAAGGAAGGGGGGGATGATACAATGTAAACTATAAATAGTAAAAGAGGCCCAGATTTGAATTTAAATAGTTAAATATTATTTCATAACATGTGTTTAGCTTAAATGTGTGTATGCATGTTAATGAATTCCTTACTTTATCAAAATGAGAAACTACCGAGGATCTCTAAACCAAAAGAAACTATATATAACTCAACAGGAAATAAGTCATATAGCTAAATATAATTTATGTGTTGTTCATATTTAAAATGTATGCAGGGTCATTGTAAGTAATCTATATTATGTGATTGTTTACATATTATAGATAAATGTTAATTTCTTCATGTAAGGAAAAAATAAAAGTAAAACAACTACAAGTAATATAACACATCAGAACCCCACTAAAGCACAAAAGCTTTATCTGTTATCAAATTTGCATTTAGGACTTCTAAATGGACCCCACATGGACTTTGCTCGTTGAACCCTATTTTTGCATGTGCAAATAAATTTTAAAAAGGTGGAAAAGAAATCAGCCCTGAAATTACATAAAACATTCATACACTTTAGATTAAAACAAATTTATATATATATATATATATATTCAGCCTTTTTTTTTTTTTTTTTTTTTTGAATTTAAGAAGATAAATCAGCTGAATAGGCCTTCTGTAATGCCCTTTATCAGTGCAAGCCAGATATGAACATTGATATCCACTTTTACCAACTTAAAAATCTTTTATAATTCCTAGAAGAAGAATATTTTAAATTTCATTGACCCTTTGATCAATGTTGTTTCAACCTTTTTGAGATTTCTCTCAAGAGACATTTTTAAGAAATGCAGATTGGGATTCAAAGAGACAATTCTTCTATTTTCTGCACACTTGTTCTTGGTTATCTGATTTTTTAGTTTGTTTGTTTCTTGAACTTATATCTTCAACTGGTTAAACATTTTCTTAATATCTTTTTAACAATTTGTCTACCTTACAAATTCTGAAAATTGGATCTAATTCTATAATTGCTTAAGAAAGCTGAGTATATATCTCATCCTCTGTAAAAGGCTCCTTTTAATTTTTGCTTTTATATGCAACAATCTATTGTGAAGAAAGGAAAATTTAAAGAGTTAAGATTTACTAGTTATTGACTTATTTTTTTTTAAAATTCTTCTTAATTCTAAATTAAAAGTATGGGCCGCGGTAGCCTAGTGGTCAAGGTCATGGACTAGCGACCGGCGGTTTTCGTTCAGTCGCGGGTTTGATCCTTGGCCACCAAAGACTCGCCGTGTAGCCGGGGCTGATACACGTTAAATCTGTTCAGGGCCCAAAGTCCTCCCGTTGGCGTGGTGTGGATGTTAGGAGAGGAGGGCGCCAGCTCGGGTGTCGTCCTTGTCACTTGACCGTGGTTCAAAATTACGAGGTCCGTCGCCAATAGCCCTCGTGTTCCTTCTAGTGCGACGTTAATAAAAACTAAACTAAATCTAAATTAAAAGTAAGATTTTGTTAACATTTTATTCGGTAAACTTTAGGATCCTGAAGCTTCTTTGTTGTGAAAAGACAACTTTTGAATGAATTATCCATACTAGTTCTTGTTCAATTTTAAAGGACTGGTGTTCAACATTTTCTTAGATCCACTTGTTCTTTAAATTCCTAAGACAAAACCCCAAAGATATTTCAATGAATTTAACACTTTATAGTTACTACTTTCACTTTACTCAATTTAGAGAAAATCTAATTGGGTGCATTTTAGGGAGAAATACTCTTAATTATACTAATACTAAATAGAACATTATTATTATTTTTTTAATTTTATCAGTTGTTAGTGAAAATAAAGTACCTTCAGTAATTTGTCAGCATGTGTATTTTTTTATATATATTTACATATTCACACACACAAAATAATATTAAAGTAAATGCTAGTAAGAAAGAATTTTAAATCATTTATATATCATACAATTAATTGCAAATTTTAGGTAAAAGTATTTAACATTTTTATAGCAAAAAATTATTTAAAAAATCTGCTTTATACTTTAATATATAATGCATATAATGTTTTACTCTTGCTAAAACACACAAAATAATATGTAAATTTGTTTTATTTTAGCTTGCAGAATATCTGCAAAAATTAAATACCAAGTACATAAACTTGTTTAATTATTTTCTACGTGTTTAGTAAAAAGGAACAAGTTAATAAAGGTAACCTTGAATATATTAAATATTTAAATTTATATTCTACTCTTATTTGCTTTTTAATACACAACTATGAAAATCAAAATAAAGAGAAAATTTTCATAAAACAATTATTTGTAAATCATTTAGATTTGATCAAATTTGTCTATGTATAAAAAGTGATTTTGCATTAACATATATAAATCTGACGTAGCAAAACATCATCAAATCAGTCTGTGAGGAATCAGTTTTAATTCTTTTAGTTTTTTTATAAGAAAAAAAGTACCTTCTCTTACTTTCCTTGATCTTTAAAGATTACAAACTCATATGTGTTTTGTTTTAATATAAATATGTAAGATTTCAATGAAATTGAAAACCAAAGGTATAAATTTTAATTATTTTTCTCTTATTCAAAGAAAATAAATGATTAAAAAAGGTAAAAGTAAAAATGTTGACCTTGAATGATATTGCATATATTATTTGTTTTTTATGATGTTTTGATTTCATATATTCTCCAAAACTGTAATACAGTTAAGTGCATGCTTTAAATCTGCATTGAAGTATGCCTAAGTAATAAGCCAACTTATAAGTTCTGTTGCATTATTTATGCCATAATCATTATTATTATTATTTTGAAGGAAAATAAGTAATATTCTAATATCATTAAAATTTCTAGGAATGCGACAGAACTATGTTGATATTTTAAATACTGGTGGTACAACTAAGAAAACTAATGTTTTGCCAGAAGATCTTTTTCCATCTCCTTATGAAAGTACCAGCTCTCCAAAAATGTTCGTACCAGGTACAAGTGAGTACTTCAATTCTTTCTGTGGTTTTTTTTTTTTTTTTTAATTCATATTTATTTGAAAGGGAATAAATGCCCCTCAAATTCTATAATTTAATTTAAAATAAAATAAGAAATTTATGTGTTAATGATCTTATGAATTCATATAATTTCTTATTGTAAAATAAAATGTTTCACTCTGTAGATATCAATATGATTATTCTAATGATATGTGACAGAAATCTGTATAACTACTTTAATGTGTGTGCTGTGTATGTTAAATTTCCCACTTATCTTATTTTTTAGTACAGAAATATTTGTATTTGTATACTGCAGAGACCGGGTGAAACATCCGAAATTCAGTTCCCCCCCTTTTTTCCCCTTTCTTCTGTCGCAATTATTAAATGAATTTTTTGTATATTATAAATTCTCTTAATTTACTGATGCAATATGTTTTTACTTATCATGATGTGAACTATTTATAGAAATATTTGATTTTGATCTTTATTTCACTGTATTAAATGAATAGGTTTTAAGAGATAAAATTCATATTAATTTCAAGTATAAAGTCTTTTTTCGTAGAGAGAAAATGTAAATTTTTTTTTAAATAATTTGTTAAAAGGGGCTTTGTAATAAAATTTAATTTGAGTTAAACTCCTATGTTTTCAGTTACCTTTGTTCATATTGTAATATCTTGTAAATTTAATATTCTTGTGATTTTATGTTTATCTTTTCAAGCATTAAAATATACATCTGAATTTTTCTTTAAATTAGCCTTATCTGAAACACTTATTACCATTTATTAGATTCTGTGTTAACCCTTCCCCCCCTTTTTTTTTTCCTTCTGAATGTTAGAAAATCTTTAAAAACGCAATATTAGATTCATATTTCTTCTTTTTGTAAAAATCTTCAATGCAATTAAAAAAACACGAAAGTTAAAGTTTTAGTTAATTCAACACTTCTAATCAATCTGTGGTATATCTTGCTTAAAATAATTTTTAAATATCAATGAACTATTTATCGATTAGTATGATAATGCATTGTTTCTATTATGAGTATTCTCTCTTGAACTAGAAGTGATAAACCTGTCATTCATTACTTTTATTATTTTTTAATTAATAAAATTATATTGAATAAGTACAAAATTATTATTTGATATTCTGGCCTGTCCATTTTACCATTGATTAGATTTCATGAGTAAAATCGATTTTTGATAATCTGCAGTATATATGTGAGGTTGGAATTCTTCTATATTAGACTATTCTTTAATCTGAATTTTAGATAACGTGTTTATTGGTAATGAAAAAATCTATTTTTGAAATGTGCATTTTTATTTTTGAAGATTAAACATGTTAGATGTTCTTAATCTGACATTTTGCACCAAGTTGAAGATCTTTTGTAGAATTTATATTGCTTTTTAATAATTGTGAAATAATTAAAAATGCAAACTGTTATATTAATGCATTATTAGATAATATACAATATAATAGTGAGAGATAGTTATGTATTCATACTTTTCTAGCATCTTCTGTAGATAACCCTGCTGATTTTGAATCGAACCACACAAAATATAATCCTCCTCAGATAGAGACACAGGTAATAACTGCTTGCTCATCATTTTTTTATTATTATTTGCTTTTTTTTTTTTTTTTTTTTTTTTTTGCTTTTAGTTTAGTGTTGGATAATAAACTGCTACTGAATATAATTAGAGTTGCATTTATATATTAAGTAAATCTTCTTTTAAAAAACATTTCATGAATGGCCTGTTATAAATTTTTTTAAAAAAATTGATGTTATTGCATAATTTAATGCTGTATTTTTAATTATGTATTGTTAAATTAGATTCAAATGTTTCAATTTTCGAATATTAATAAATTGATAAACTCTCAAGCCTAGTATCTGTTTCGTTTCTACTGCTATACAATTTGTTTCATTAGTGAAATTGATTTTTTGTATATGAAAGGAACCACATATCTCTTTAAATATATTAATGGAATATAAGATGTGTTTAGCATTTTTTTCAGACGTTTTATTTCTATCTTAAAATGTTTGAAAATGCTTAAATATTGATGTTTACTTATTCTTGAATAAGCAAATTTTTACATGTAAATTTGTAAATGTTTACATTGTTAAACTTTCTTTTAAATTCGAAATTCTGAGGTAAATGTACTTAAAAAGTTCATGTATTAAAATAACCTTTTTTTTTTTTTCAAATTTTTAATAATTATGTTTAATCTTATGAACTAGATTATGTGTATTGATTAATTAAATTTTAGTTCATTTTTTTAAATCTAAATTTTTGAACCAATTTAGTGTAATCTAATTCAAAGTAGAAAATGCTACAAATAAAAGTCTTGAGATTTTTAAGAGATTTTTTCACATCAACACGAACCCCGAAGCGCGGTACAATATATATATATGTATAAACAACATAACTATATGAAAATTCATGAATAAGAAATATGAAATTAATAACAGCTCAAGAATAATACTTTGAATTAGATTACGCTAATTTGGTTCAAAAATTTAGATTTAAAGAAACGAACTAAAATTTAATTAATCAATACACATAATCTAGATCATAAGATTAAACATAATAACATAATAAGATTAATAACATAATAATAAGATTAAACATAAGATAAATGTGTTGATTGAGAGTCAATGAAACAATGTCTTAAAAATCTCAAGACTTTTATTTGTAGTAATTTCTACAGGACGCAGGAAATTCCAGCTGTAGACATCACAATTACACAGCTCCAATTTATCTAATTTCATAGGTAACAGCTTCCAAATACAGAAGTCTTTAATATCTGAAATGGATAACAGCATTAGACTAGCAATCAAAACTGATTGTCTTCTACTGCTCCTCCTTTTCACTATTACAGCTTCTGTCTCAGTCGGTGGTATTGATTCCTGACTTGGCATGAAAATCTAAGGTTTTCGCCAAGTTTCTAGGCTATCTCGCTTAGTATTGTTCCTAGAGCTTCGATGATGGAACTTTCCAGAAACATCTATTTTTTTGCCACATCTTGCCAAGTGGTCGCAAGAATCCTGACAATAGGTCGCCAAATCATTAGAAATGCCGTTTTTTAACATTGAATGTGTGATTTTTGCCCAAATTCTGAGATATTTCAAGACAAGTACAAGTAATATTTACAAATTTGTTACAATATTTAATATTATGTACTGAAATTTTTGAATTATGAAAAAGCATTTTCATTTTATTACATTTAAAATATTCAAATAAAATCTTTAGTGGGGTGTTTTTTTTTTTTTTTTTTTTGCTTATTTACGACACAGATTATGGAAATTAGCCTGTAGATATTTTGTATAACTTAAACATCAAAAGTGATTTAATTCACACAGTTTCAGTTACAAATAATTCCTTCTGTTATATAAACCAATAAATCTTGTGCTTGATTCATCAATCAAAAGTAAAAACATAATTAATTTGCCAAGTAAAAGATGCATTATGAAAAGAAATATACTTTTGAATTATACTTGATGATAAATTGCAAAGGAACAACTTGAACTGCATTTTATTTGTTTTGGCAAAATTATTTTTTTAAAAACTTTCCTTTTATGATATTTTCTTTTTCAGGAGCCTATTGAAATTCAGTCCACTCCCTTAATGTTTGATCCTGCTGAATATGATAATAGAAAATCTAGCATTAGCACCCAAAGACCAACTCTAGGACGTACAGGGCGTAGAACATATCCTACATGAAAAATATTGCAATAGATCATAAGGCCCTGGTTTTTCCTGCAAAGAACATGAATTTCTGGTACTTTGCCTGTTAACGAGAAATGTGATAGATTCGAATAAATCATAGAACTTTAATTAATGAATTTATTTTTAAATGAATAAATATATATATTTCATTATACAGTTGCCTTGAGTTAAGGAGTTCTGTGCTTATATATATATATATACATACATGTCACTGTGCTGTTCAAATTATTTCTTAAAAGCCTTTTGTTTTTAATAAATAATTTGTTCAGCATCAAGATAATTTTTTTAAAGGTTTGGTGTAGTTTTAGCTCTGGACTATCATGGACTTTATTTTGGGTTTGGGTATTTGAATTATTTTTATCTGATAATTCAAAATCGAAATTCTATGCTACATTAAAAAATATTTTATATATGTTGTTGATTACAAAGGTTTAAATGTGGTTTTCTCTATACCTTCAAATGTTTAAATTCTATATTTTCAATATAAAGTTTTATAATAATATTTATAAATTTGAACTCCTTAACAAGTATCTTGTTCGAAATAATTTAAGACTGGATATTTATTGAAATTTTTAGTGATTATTCTTTTTATTTAGGAATGTTTTATATCCTAATTATATTTTGCATGAATGGATTATTTGTAGCACAAATGAATGGAATGTGATTTAGATTTTATTTAATTGGTTTATTAATTATATGTAAAAAAAAATAGGTTTTGGAAGATTATTCTTCCAGTATTGCCTTGTACAGTGTAGATTGTCTTCAATTGCATTCCTAAAATGTATGTGCATAGGTGATGCATGTGCAAAATTGTAAAAAGTTATTTAGAATCGTAGTTTTAAACCTTTGTTTTATGTACAGAATGGTGAATGGAGAGAAATATTAAAAATGTTTTCATAATTAGTGTTGTGTAATTTTTTCCCTCATTTTCTTTCTTACTTGAATGCATTCACTATGAAGAATTTGCTTCATAATTGAAAGCATTTTAAACAATCCATTTGGAATTATTTTGAACAAATGAAATTTCATTTGAGTTAATATAGGAATTACGGCATTCCAATGTAGGAAATAGTTTTAATTAATATTTGTTTTTATGTGTTACCGTTTTAGCATATGAAATGGATTAATAGTATTATCAAATTCAAGAAACTCCTTTTAATGTAATATATATGTAGATTTATATAAAATGATATTTTTCTATCAAATGTATCTTAATATTTTGAGTATTGAAATTTTTTTTAAAGGAACACTGTAAAAGTTAGAAAATTTTTGTAAAAAGGAGAATTAAAGGAAGATATATGGTAAAAATTGTAATGTTTTAATTTTGTTTTAAATTTCCAGCAGAAATTGATACTTAGAATAGCATACTCATGAACTTAAAGAGAATTAGTTCAAATGTGCAGCCCATTGGCTGTGTTTTTATAGTATGACAAACAGATTCCAACTGAAGTTCCTTGGATATATGTATTCTTTTTGTTTTAATGGTGTAATTTTTTAAATACGCCTTTGATGTAATAAATTCTGCTTGAGATTACTTGAAATGGAAAGTTTTTGAAGAATGAGCTACTAGTTTATATAAGTGTCATTCTTGTTACCTTGTGCCAGATGATAAGCGAGTAGGGCAAAGTATCACGTTTTATTAGTTTGATATTTATCCGATAAAACTCGTTAACTATTCTACCAATACTGTAATGAACAACTGTTTCTAAGCTTTACTATTATAAATGAGGGGAAGGGGTTCAATTTGTTCACAATTGCCCAACATAAATGCAAAATACTTTCTAAAAATCATATTGTAGATTTATCTGAAATTGAAATCCATCTCCATCATTCAGTTTTCTTCTTATCGTAATCATCTGAAAAATAAAAATACTGTGCATATCCAATAATGTTGAAGTTTATTTGAAATAGTATCATCTTAAGATCCTGCACCCTTTTACAGATATTTAACGAACGAGTATCATCATAATTAAAATCTCATAGGTCTGTCTATCTGCATATAACTATAGAAGTATGTTTTTAAAAAGATATATTTAGTGAATTCTTAGATTATTGCAATTGTCTTTCCCATAAGAACTGGTTTTATTTAAGAAAATTGAGAGTATTTTGCATGTAAAAAATAATTAGTTCTTTAACAAATTCAAGCCTTACTGTTAACCTTTCCAGGGGTACGTACTGTTTGCATAGTGCAAATACTTTTTCCCATGTTTGCAGCATGCAAACTGTGCTCGTTTGTGTTTGCACTGTGTAAGCATCCCCCTCTCCGAACCTTAGTTGGGACTGCTAATTTTTTCAATTAAATTTTTTTATTTGCATGATCATTATACTTCCCTTGCCTGTATATCATTTTAAAAATATATAATAATAACACTGTGCTCCTCAAAGGTTTAATCCTAGATTGCCTTCAGGGGCGTATCTTCTTCAGGTAAGTATGGGCATCACTCACCTAAGGCACCCTAATTATCTTCTCTTTTTTTTTTTACCATCTTGGGATACCCTAGTAATCATTTTTGTAGACCAGAGGTCTTCAACCTAGGTTCTGCGGAACTTTGACAAGGGTTCCGCAAGAGATCTCTATTTACTTAACTGAAACATCAAAATTTTAGTAAAATTTTAATTTTTACTAAAGATTGAATTCTTAAAGGCAGTTTGCTCATAAAAATAAATATTTTATGGATAAATTAAAATCATAAATTTTGTAAAATTCAAATGCTCCAAATACATTAATCGAGACGCATTAGGTCACATATTAGTCTCCATTCTTTGACTTAGGTGAAGAATCGACCTCTTATTTCACTATTTTCAAGGTATATAGTAATATTGATGCCACTCTTTTAAAATTGAAATTTTGAGCAGATTGCATTTTTAAAAATTATATTGAATGCTTTCATAATTTGAATAATATTTTAATAGGCGGTAATACTAATTCCAATAAAAATGAAAAAATTAGTTTGATTCAACATTTATCAGATCTACAAAAAACATTTCCTTAATATGTTCCTGTACAAAAAGAAAAATTTATCTTGGATCCAAAATCCTTTTCAAGAGAGTGACACTTCCGAATCCCCAATGTAAAAAATATTTCCCTTTGTAGGCTGTAACAAAATACAGAAACAGATTGGATGCTGAATATGACATTAGGTTGCAAATTTCAACAATTATTCCAGGTGCAATAATACTTTGCAATAAAAAACAATCACAACCAAGTCATTAAAAAAATTTATTTTAATTAATTTGTTATGATATAAAATATTGCTGCTTTAGTTCATAGAATTCATATTCATAGAATGTATTTTAGAAGAAAAAAAATATTAGCTACCTTACCATTCATTATCATATTAAGATGTTTCTATTGTGATAAAATAAGGATGCAACAATAATCCCCTGATGTTAATCAACTTTTATTTTTTTTAATTCAAACATCTAGATCAGTTTCACGTTTGGTGCAGTATAACCATATTTGGCTCTTACATCATTACATTTTAACACTTTATCATTCATGGAATGAAAATACTTAGGAAGTTAGCATTATATATTGAAATAAGTAATTATACGAGCTATATGATCAGTAGAGTTACGAATCTAGTAAAGACTTGTATGGAATAATACAGTCTGCTGTATATTAAACTGCATGCTGTTGTACAGAAACTGGGAAAGTGAAGTACCAATACAGATTTTGTCCTCATAATCTGACCATTGTTAGAAATTACAAAATCTATTGCTATAAGAGAATGTTATTGCTTTTTGCTGTGGTAATACCCTCAAATTAACGTGCTTGATGCCTTTCAATTAATAGAATGAAAACTTATACACTATATTTTGATGTTTGTGACAATCATACATTTTTTATAACTAGTCGGGGCTTTAATGATACTGGTAGTGTCACTCTGATTATTCTGAGTGTTTTCCTTCTGTTTATTAATGAGTCAAATAAATTTAAGTAGTCTGCAGTGTATGTTTTACTAATAATTATAGGGTGAAAATAGTTTCAAGATATACCTGACTTGAAAATTTGATGGAAACTTATTCTATCAGACATTTGAATACTTTGTTGATTCAGTCATTAAATTTTGTACCATAAAAAAATTAGGAGAGAGGCTTCTAAAATTCCAATTTTTTTTCTACAGATTGCTTTTCTAAGATAAATTGTTGTCAGCATTATGTACTTCCATCAGTTAAAGTGACTTCAAAACAGTATGATACTGATTAGTTTTGATTATCACTGTCTATGAAACCTAGATTCTTCATTATACATCAAGGAACAATCAAGACATCTGCTTCAAAGAAGGCGGAGACGATCTCATGGGCCGGAAAAATTGTGGCAATGATTATTAGGAATGCAAAGGGCAACGGGCTGTTGAACTTCGGAAAAAGAAAAACTGTCAGTGAACAGTATTACAGTTAGTTGCTGCATTTCTATTCCTAATAACACTTTTCTCATACATAACACTGGCACTTTTTGAACCATCCTGTTATTTTACAAGAGTTGTTTATGATCCTCTGATTTATCCCTCTCAGGGGGCTCATCTACCTGAGATGAGTACGGGCTTCACAATCCCGAGGTACCTCAGTGATCTTTGTTTTCCTCTTCTTCTTCCCCCTCTTTTTTTCCTGTCATGTGTTTTGCTTTGGGGGGTTTTCCGCTTGATATCTTATAATATCAGGCGGAAAACAGTTTAAACTAACATAGTTTTTTTTATTAATGTTTGTGATAATTCTTGTGTTGGAAAATAAAAAATAAAAAAAAATATTAAAAATTAAAAAAAAAAATATTTGTGGTGTCTCTACTAAAACACTAAAAGGCCGACGGCGTATCAATGCCGATTTCCTGCATGCCTAGCTCTGGCAATACGGGGCCCCAGTGCCCCTCATGCGGAGGTACCTAGTGGGAGACCGCATGGGCGTGATTGGAAAAGGCCCTGGTTAGAGAAGGGTGTGCGAGGAGAGGAGTTGCGTGCGCCGTCGGTTACAGTTTTGGAACGTCATCCTTTAAAATGTTCCCAGAGGGAGAGCCTTGGTTGCGTGTGGCTGGATGGTGTGACCTCCCTCCCATTGCGAGAAATCCTCCTCGGCTTCGGCCTTGGACCTGTGCCTCTGCCTGGGCACGTAATGGGGCAGGTCACATTGTCCGGCTGGAACGAATCTCTCCGTCGGTTACTCGTTTCCGCGTTAGGAAAGGGTGGGGAGATGGGTCTGGCGGAGACCCATCGAACTAGAATTCTTTCCGTGTAATTTTTTTTTTCTCTCTAAGGCAAATATGGCGACAAATAAAGGAAATAAGATTTTGGCTCCCAAAGCTATTAAAAACTCCTTAAATTCGCAAAATGAATCATGGGCTGACCGCGTTGAACGTCATGCAGAAAATGAAAATATAAATATACTAGACAAAAGTTCAGTAAATACTAACTTCAGATTCTTCTTGATAAAAAGAGAGACTGATACTTTCTCTACCATATCTCCCTTTTTGATTCAAAAGGGAATACAAGGTATGGTAGGGACTGTGAAAGATATTAAAAAACTACGTTCTGGGGACCTATTGATCGAAGTCTCAAACTCAAAGCAAGCTCACCTTGTAATGAGTATGAAGACATTGGGACCTTATCCTGTAACGACTTCACCACATAGAAATCTAAATTACTCTCGTGGCGTGGTATCCTCAAGGGATTTGGAAAACGTGTCGGAGGAAGAGATTTTGGAGAAATTGCAGGACCAGCTGGTTTGTGGTGTCCGGAGGATTACGATTAGGAGAGATGGTAA
>BMAW01094508.1:70082-80922 GCA_019974015.1 Nephila pilipes
CATACTCTCGTTCATGCCCTAAATGGGCAGAAGAAAAAGAAATTTTTACGGTGAAGACACTACAGAATTTGTCGTATCCCGAGGCTCGCCGCGTAGTAGCTTCCCGTACCCCAGTACAGGGGAAAAGCTACGCTACGGCAACCCAGACTATGAAAATATCCAAGTCCACCCAATTTCCTGAACCTGTTCCTACTTCTAAGAAACCGCAACCAAAAAATAAGACTCCATTACCTAACTCTAAGGCTCTGCAAACTAAGAAAACATTAATTATTCAAAAAAACCATTCCTCTGCAAAGGCTAATCAGACTAGGCCATTGGCCAGGTCAAAAGCTTTGCAGAGGCAAAAATTAAAACTATCCGCGAAGAACAGTGTTCCTCGAAAAAAAAACTAGGGTCATTGACGGGGATGCGGTGGTATTACACCCATCGCCCGAAGATTATGACTCCATGGGGGTCCTGGAAACGGGACCATCCACTTCCAGTGCGCCCATTTAATGGCTTTTGTTTCCTGGAACTGCCGTGGTTTACGACCCAGACTAGAGGATCTCAAATCCATACTATCTACGCACCAACCTGTCTGTGTTGCTCTTCAGGAAACTTTTCTAAAGAGTAATATGACAACCTGTGTGCGTGGATATAATTGTGTACGACGGGATGTTGATGCAGCATCACCTTCTTCTGGAGGTGTTTGTATATTTTGGCATCCCAGAACTGTCCTCATAACATCGTTACACTGACCACATCGTTGCAGGCTGTGACTGTGCGAATTCACACTCGCACTTTAATCACAGTCTGCTCCATTTATCTGCCACCTAACGATGTTGTGTCACAAATGGATTTAGACCGACTAGTCGATCAGTTACCAGCTCCCTTCCTTCTGCTAGGTGACTTTAATGGACACAGCCCTCAGTGGGGGTATGATGGTACAAATTCTCGCGGTCGGCAGATCGAGCGATTGATCTCTGATCACAGTCTCTGTCTGCTGAACACCGACGAGAAGACGTATTTCCATGCTCCCACTAGGACATTTCATTCCCTTAATCTAGCCAATTGTTCACCAACACTGCTACCGTCGTTGAGTTTAGAGGTTTTAAATGATCTCTATAATAGTGATCATTTCCCTCTCCTGATCTCCCAGGTTCATGGTAGTGGGGTGCGATTTCGTTACCCCACTTACCGCTTCAACCGGGCAGATTGGGATTTATTCACACGGTTAGCGGTTATTACCGGTGCGATGGTTCAAGATCAGGATATTAATAACTCTGTCCGAAATGTCACTACCTCTATCGTGGACGCCGCTGATGCAGCGATACCGAAGAGTGGAACATCACAGAGGAAGATGAGTAAACCATAGTGAAATAAGGAATGTCAATCCTCCTACCGGGAACAAAAGAAATTGTGGGGTATCTTCAGACGATATCCCACAACCGAAAATCTCATAGCCTTTAAAAGGGCAAGGGCAATTGCTCGCAGAGTAAGGCGACATAGTCAGAGGGAATCATGGATCAGGTATGTCTCTTCCATCACATCGTCTACCACAAGTCAACAGTTATGGAGAAAGGTAAAAGCTGCAAACTCCCTGTATCGGGAATTTTCCATCCCGATACTGGAAAATGCAAATGCTGTGCATTCTTCACCTGTCGAAGTGGCCAATGTCATTGGCCCCTCCTTTGCTAGTGTGTCAAGCTCCAATTCATACAGCGCTACATTTGTAGCGACTAAGAATCGTTCTGAGCAGACACCTATCAACTTCAGGTGTCGGCAACCACTCCCTTATAACTGTGACTTTGACATGTGGGAATTGAGAAAGGCTCTGTCCTTGGCTAAAAATACCAGTCCAGGCTCTGATAGTATAACATACGATATGCTTCGCCACTTGAGCGAGGATTCACTTGTCAGTCTCCTTTACCTATTCAACCGAATATGGAGGGAGCATGTGTTTCCTAGCCAATGGCAGGAAGCAATCGTTATTCCCATTCTGAAGCCTGGTAAGGATCCAAAGAACCCTCTCCACTATAGGCCTATCGTTCTGACGAGTTGCCTGTGTAAGACGCTAGAACGTATGGTCAATGCCCGTCTCGTTTATCAAATGGAAAAGGATCAATGCATTCCTCCGTTTCAGAGTGGCTTCCGTAAAGGAAGATCCACAGTAGATAACATCCTTCTACTCGAAAGTCAGATTCGTTCTGCTTTCGTACGGAGGAATCATTTGGTTTCTATTTTCTTTGATATCGAAAAGGCATATGACCGTACGTGGCGCTATGGGGTTCTGCGCACTCTTTACGATTATGGTCTGAGAGGCAATTTACCTCTTTTTATTAAAATGTTTTTAAATTTCAGATCATTTAAAGTACGGGTTGGTAATGTATTATCATCTTCTTTTACTCAATTTGAAGGAGTTCCTCAGGGGAGCATATTGAGCCCCACTCTTTTTATATGTCACATTTCTCCCATTCTTTCTCATTTGCAACCTTCAGTTCATGGTTCATTATACGTTGACGATCTGCAGATTTCCTGCGAAGGATCGTCAATGCGTATCATTGAGCGACGACTTCAGACCGCAGTCAATAACCTGGTTACATGGTGTGATGCTAATGGGCATAGTATTTCTCCCAGTAAGAGTAGTTGCGTGCATTTTTGTAGGAAACGGGGCCTCCATCCCGATCCTGACATTCGCATCCGTAATACGGCTATTCCGGTCGTCCCTGACGTCCGCTTCCTCGGAGTAATAATCGACAGCAAACTCACTTTCCTTCCGCACATTTTACATCTGCGGAAGAAGTGTGAGAAATCCCTCAACATCTTGAAGGTGTTATCCAACACCTCTTGGGGAGCGGATCGAATTTCTCTACTCCGAGTGTATCAGTCGGTGATTCTGTCTCGGATCGACTACGGATGCATCGTCTACGGATCTGCTTGCAAAACTACCTTGCGGAAGCTTGACCCAGTCCACCATAATGCTCTGAGAATCTGCTGTGGTGCGTTTCGAATGTCACCTGTGCAGAGTCTCTATGTCCTCTGTAACCAGCTGCCTTTGGCTTCGCGGCGCCTGAAACTATCGCTCTACTATCATTTCAAAATGTCATCTCTGGCATCTCATCCATCACAAAACATTAATACCAACCCGTCTTTAAGGAGACTGTACGTACAGTGCTCGTCCTTCCTTCATCCGGCCTTATTCTGAGAGGGTGAAGGTTTTCATCGAGGAACTCGGCCTACATGACTTGGATGTTCAGCAACGAAATTTTATTAAATTTCCACCTTGGAATATTCCAAAGTTTATTTATCATAACCCCTTTGCTTCTTACAGCAAGAGCACCACATGTCCCATTGTTCTCCAGAGAATCTTTGCCTTCCATCGCTGTCAGTATGAGGATTTTATTCCTATTTACACGGAAGGATCGAAAGGAACTGGATACGTCGGCTGTGGTGTCGTTTCGAACGACATCAGGCACAGTTACCGGCTCGACTCTTCCTGCAGTGTCTATACTGCCGAAGCAGTCGCCATCTACTGTGCCCTGAAATTAGTCGAGAAATCCAGTTCTCGAAAGTTCGTTGTATATACTGACAGCAGGAGCGTTCTGGAAACATTGGTACATCTGGACGATAGAAGTCATCCTATCGTGGTTGAAATTGCCGGCATTATTTGTCAGCTTTATAGCAGGGGTAATGACATAAAATTCTGCTGGATACCTAGCCATGTAGGTATTTTAGGAAATGAACAAGCGGACTCGGCTGCACGTTCGGCAACGAATCCTCTGCAGTTTACAGTCCCATTTGAGGACTTACGACGTCACATTTTAAATCTCATTCATCAGACATGGCAGGAATCGTGGAATTTACAGATTAATAATAAATTACACTCGGTGAAGCCGATCATCGGAGAATGGCCTGTATTTCCAATGCGAAGAGCCGATGTCAGATTGACTCGCCTTCGCATTGGACATACTCGATTTACTCACAAACATCTTTTGTTTGGAGAAGATGCTCCCGAGTGTCCTTCTTGCCATGTCCCTTACACGATTCATCACATTTTAATTGACTGTCCGGTATTTGATCATCATCGCCGGACTTTTTTTCATTCTTCTGTTTTAAAACTGTCTGACTTGGTGGGGGAAAAACCCCACCATAACTTATTTGCTTTTTTAAAACACATTGGCCTTTTACACCAAATTTGAATGTTTAATGTTTTACCCTGTATAACTACCTTTTTTTGTGTTTCGTATTTTAGAAATTATTTATTTTAATTAATTTTAACAAATGTTTGGCGCAGCTTAGCCTATTTATGGCTCTTGCGCCATTAAAAACTACTCTTACTCTTACCCTCTGATTTATCATGGATTTCTAGGCCTGCTGTCAAAAATTATTTGGATTAAGATCGCTTAAATTATCAGAGGCTGTGTGAAGTACAAAAGAAAGTTGGAGGAAAATTATCTAACTTAGACCAAGGGATGGGGATCAAATAAAAAAACGACCTGTTCTTCTGAACCAGTGTATCTAATAGAGCAAGAACAACCGAGTCTGAGATCCGCCTAAAACCGGTTATTTATTCTGAATTATACAAAGACGACTTCCCAGAATATATAACCTTCAATAATACGAGTGTTTCGGAAGGCTATACTCCCCCAAAGAAGCCATTATGAGATCCGTCGCCAATAGCCCTCGTGTTGCTTCTAGAGCGACGTTAATAAAATCTAAACTAACTAACCCAAAGAAGCCCGAAAATATTACCTTCATTTTCCCTCTTCTCAGCGGCCCGCTCTCATAATTGAAGCAAGCAATTGGACACCTAAACCACTCCTTCACCAGCTAGCTAATCTCCCTATTGACGAATGTAGCGAATATACTTTTTGGGGTACATAACCCTCTCGGGCTTTAATCCCCTGTGAATTGGCTTTTAGTTGGAGGTGAGACAGAACTATGGTTTTACACTTGCCCAAAAGTTAAGATTAAAATACAAAATTAAGTAGGTTACGGAGCAATAGCTATTGAAATTACTTTTTTAAGATAATTAAAGTGAAAATTTAAATATATACTAGATTACCGCTAGTTAATAAAACTAGTGGTGATTGAATTTATCAATGATAAGTATTTGAGTAAAGTTAATGAGTTGAAAAGTTTATATATTGCAGCAGTAGTCTGTTGAGTTCCTGCTAGATTGCTCAGTCTGGTCGCAATGAGAGCGCGCGCTGTGATTGGTCGATGGTGAGGTGTGTTATTTTACTATATATAGGTGGGTGTGTAGGAGTGTGGTTGTGAGTGATGAATTTCGTGTAAAGTTAAAAATAAGTTAGAGGATTAAAATTTCACGTGGTCTATGGAGTTGTGGGTTATTTCTAATAGGGGTGTATTTTTTCTATTTCTTAGATGGTTTTGTTTGTTGAGGATTCAATATTTTGGAAAAAATTTACTGAAAGTTTTTTAATGAAGTTTTTGAGTGGCAGGAGTTTAATTGAATATCTGATGTCAGTGTTTCTCATATACCACTGGGCATTTACAATCATTCTTATTGTTGCATTTTGCGATTTTTCTATTAGATCAAGGGTTGTCTTTGCACAATGTGACCAGACTGGGCAAGGATAGGTCCTATTGACGAACAGGCTAGCGACCCATGCTCCCGTCTCGCACAGTTCCCCGAATAGTCCCATCAACCGATGAGCCTCCAATAGCGCTCACCGCTGCGAGAATGCAATAAGAACGAAAAAACTAGATCGAACGACTCCAGTGGAGCTTGCGTGAAGGAGTAAAATTCATCTGAACGAGCTCTTTCCTTCCTTTTACCTGAAAAAAAAGAGCACATTTACTAGAAAGCGGGATTTTACCTGTTTCGTCAGATCTTGGAACTGAAAACCTAAATAGATCATCAAAAGCAGGCTGAGGAGTGGTAAAGATTAGGGTAAACCATCGCAACTTTTTTCTCCTTCTTTCTAAAATCCGAAATAAATTGGCGAACTTCATACTCAGGCGTTGTAACTCTTATTTTAGTTTGTTTGTATTAAGGTCGCACTAGAAGCAGCACGAGGGCTACCAGCGACGGACCTCGTAATTTTGAATCTTGGTCAAAAGAAGTGGACTATACCTTAGCTGGCACCCCTCTCCTAACTTCCACACCAACGGGGGCTTCAATAGGTTTAACGTGCATCCGCCCCGGCTACACGGCGGATCTTTAATAACATCAAGGCTCGAATCCACGACTAAGACAATAACCACCCTCTGAGACAATGACTAATAGGCTACTACGACCTTCGTCGGAACACGTAAGAAAACAATAAAATTTGGTAGAATATTTATTTCACATGTTGCGCAATAGTCTATAAAAAGAAACGAATACATTTGAGTACAAAAATGATAGCTACAAGAAAATGAATACAGAATTAATTAAACAAACCAAATAGTTTTCAGTTAAGCGTACATTAAATTTGAAAAGAAACTCTTAATGGGATACTTGTGGCTGTTTGATAAAACGGAGAATTTCAAAGTTTGGCTCAATATCTGACAGTTTCAGTCTGAGATTGATTGTTTTATTAACTTGCACTTACTATGTGTGTCTATCTCAAGAATAGCTCTCGTCAATGTCAACTTCTGATGAACTTCCTGAATCATTCGAATCAAAATCGGGTAACATAAAAAGAAACTATTATATGAACATAACAATACGATGGTGGTTCAGAAAGTACCTGCTTCTGACATTGTATGAATTGATAAAAAAAATGCTTAGCCGGAGCTAACTTTTGTGATAGACAGACAGTAAAGGCAACACGATGATTATTGGTGATGTACCTCGTAATTTTGAACCTCGGTAAGTGACGAGGACGTCACCTGAACTGGCACTACCCTCTCCAAACTTCTACACCGGAGGGAGGACTCGGGACCTTGACAGATTTAACGTGCATCAGATCCATATCCCCTGGGTCTTTAGTGATATCAGAGTTCGAACCCACAACCTGACGAAAACAACGCCGGACACAAGTTCGCGACCATGCCAACTAGTTTACTGCGGTCACAGTTTCTGATGAGAATCTGCATTTATTCTGTTTCTGTATTTATCTTTCAGATAAGTATATACTGGAAATTCCTATCTTACATAGATATGTTAAGCAAAAGGGTAATAAAGCTGTAACAGTTTATTCGTCTGTAACACTGAACCAGAAGTCAATTAAAGTGTTGTCTTTAAAAATATCTTTTAGAGAACCATCACAGGATAATTCGATGAGTTTTTCTTTTTCTAGTAAAGTTAGGTCACTAAACTTGCGTCTCCTTGAAAAGGATTATGTATTCAGTCGCTCGATAGGGATATATCGTGCCTATGAGGATTATAGTCCTCGAGAATTAATTGATGTGTCATATATTCACTTTAATGTTTCACTCAAGTTTAATTAAACTTTCTGACAAGCTGCTGAAAAAAAAATATATTCGTACTCATTTATCCGCAGACATAGGATCCAAAATGATTTTTTTTAGTGTGGCTTGAATTTCATTTTATGTACTGAATCGCGTCTGCTCCTTGTAATGAACTATTTAGTTTACAAAAGATGCCAGTTAAGTATTGCAAGCGTTTGCAGCCAAAGAATATCGATTACACAAGAAGACAAATGAAATGGATGAGCAATAACAGTGCTTGAACTTCATATTTCAATTCTAGGAGAGGGGGTTCCAGCTCAGGTGTCGTCCTCGTCACTTGACCGTGGTTAAAAATTACGAGGTCCGTCGCCAATAGCCCTCGTGTTCCTTCTAGTGCGACGTTAATAAAAACTAAAAAAAAAAAGAAACTCATATTTCAATTCAAACAAGCATGTCAAAACTGTGCCATCGGATAACATCTAACTTATGTGCGTAGTAAGAAAACGTGAAGGATTTCAAAATTCTCACCAAGCGCATTGAATAGACGGTAGTGTGTAGCACACCATTTTATAAAATTTAAATTTTTACAGCATAACTTAAAGTAATGCATAACTTTGCAGGAATTCGCTTATGTGCTAATGCTTGTCTACGAATACAGCAATGAGTACATTCATTTTTCTCGTTGATCTTCTTTATCCGTGCCACAACACCGGAATATTTTCTTGTCATGATTTCTCACCAGGCCGCTGTAGCCTAGTGGATAGGTAGCGGATTAGTGTCCGGCGGTTCTCGTCGAGCCTTTGGGCCACAAAATCCCACCGTGTAGCCGGGGCTGTTGTACGTTATATCTGTCTGGGGTCCAATGTCCTCCCATTGGTGTGGAATGGGTGCCAATTCAGGTGTCGTCCTCGTCACTTGACAGAGGTCCTTCATCAATAGTCATTGTTGCTCCTAGTCCTACGTTAATAAAACCAAACAAGCAGATTTTGCACCATATGTGCACGCACACACACAATTAGATCAGTTTATTTTTCTTTTCAAAATAATTATTGACCAAATGGAAAATTGATTGTCTAGTTGTATGGGTTTTCAAAAGTTTTGTAAATAGAACATCTCGGATGGAATTCTTAAAAAATATATTTGACGAAGACAAAAATATTGTAGCATTTGCCACATCGGTGGACTCGTCAAGCTGGATCGCAAAATGATTCAATTTTATTCTCTTCAAAAGTTCGGGCCGTGGTAGCCTAGTGGTCAAGGTCGTGGACTTGCGACCGGCGGTTTTCGTTCGGTAGCGGGTTCGATCCTTGGCCGCCAAAAACCCGCCGTGTAGCCGGGGCTGATGCACGTTAAATCTGTTCGGGGCCCAAAGTCATCCCGTTTGCGTGGTGTGGATGCTTGGAGAAGGGGGTGCCAGCTCAGGTGTCGTCTTCGTCACTTGTCCGAGATCCAAAATTACGAGATTCGTCGCCAATAGCCCTCGTGTTGCTTCTAGTGCGACGTTAATAAAAAACTAAACTAAAAACTAAACTCTTCAAAAGTTCATTCTCCACATCATTAATTGTAGCGACATTGTATTGTTTGATGAAGGAACCAGGTCAAATTTCTTCGCTGCCTTTTCTACAAGCAGACACTTTGCGATATTTTTTGCACATGTCCAATTAAATTTTCTGCTATTATATGTGCCTGTCCATATCTCGTAATTCTATACCTTACTGAAAATGATGCAACAAGGGACATTTTACTATTTTCGTTTGAAGTTGATTGGAAAAAAAAATGCACTGCACTTTTTGTAATCTGTTAATTTTTTTTAAAAAAAAATACTCGATAGGTTTATCCTTATATGCCGGATGTTTTGTTCCAATGTGTCTTCGAAGAAGATATGGTTTTAAAGTAATGTTGACCATAGCTTCGTTGCAGATTACACAAAAAGGCTTAAGTTCCAACTCATCTCCAGAAAAATAAATATCCATTTGTTGATAATCGCTGTCATATTTTCGCTTTTTCCTTTTCTTCTCGTTATGTTAATTATTTTTTTCTTTGTTTTTAGTCAGGTGAGATGGTGGCTCACTAAATCTTTCAGTACCATCACCAAGTGTTGTTTCGAAATCAGGTGCTGATGTTGAAGAACGGACAATTGACTGCTTGTCCAGCATTTTGTCAGATTCGACTAACTGACCTGTTTTTAACCAGCGACTCTACACTATAATAATTAATAAAACTACGGTTAATAATTATTAAAAGCTACTTACATTAGAAAAACTCCACCAAACAAAGCTACCGCTACTACTAGTAGTCACGAACTAAATCCGCACAAGATTTACAAGCGTCTGTACGTGTATCTTTATTAATTTATTAGATTATACTACCATCGAGAATAATTAAACAAGATTATGCTCTTAGTATTTAATTTTTGTAGATATTCAGCAAACTAAAATAAAACATATTTATATATTATTTTGAGTTTTAACAAGAGTATAATGTCTTACGCATTGCATATTATAGTATTAGAAGCGGATTTTTTAAATTAATTTCTTTCAATAAAAATATGAAATGTTTTTGCCTAATATTCACGATACACTTTATAATATGAAAACGACTCCAAATTCATTTTTACCAACATTTATTTTAATTTATTTATTTTGAATGTGTAAATATGTAAAGAATAATCTGAGAAATTGCCAAAGATACTTTATTTGCACTATCTGGTGTTAAATTTAGAAAGTAATGTTTTTTATTTAGTATTAATTTAATAATAATAAAAAAAAAAACTGTGGTTTCTTTTCTTTTTTTTTCCCCGGAAATTCAGCCGATTTGATTTTTTCTAAAATTTGTAAAGTTATCATATGTAGTAATTACATAGTGTTAAATTCAATAAAATACCTTTGCGGTTTTCTTCGAGGAATCTAAAGAACAAGTGGATCAAGGAATAACTCTTTAAAAATGAACAAGTAAGAATAGTTCATTCAGAACAGAAATTCTCTCTAATCAGGCCCGAATAAGCTAGAGCATTTAGGGAGTGTCTCCCCTCTCTCTGCCAGGTCACGGCGGCAGACGACAAGGCCTGTTCGACGGCCGGTGGTTTTCTGACCCCGTGGAGGGGGAGAGAGTGTTGTTAACCTTGATGCGGCAGCGTTGTTTCGAACCCTGGACCAATGGGTTAGAAGAACGCGCTCCTTCCAACCAGCCTGAAAAGACATTTTTTTCTGGCTGGTTAAGTAAGGCGTTTTAAGTTATAACATTGTTGTAGAAGAGAGTCGCCACTTACTCCCCCTCTAATATCATCGTGATTATACGAAGATATACGTTGGTTTGTACAGAAGGTTACTTTTTTTTTTGATTTTTTTAGCCATTACTGCAATTGATATACACCCCCTCCCTGTTCAATTGAGTTTTTGCTAGGGACAGTTTCCATTTGAGTCATCGGCTGTCTCGTGATGAGTGGCGGGTCTCGTCAGCACGTGCGCCAGAGCCGGAATATCACTAGTCATGATTTTTT
>BMAW01094508.1:84116-97866 GCA_019974015.1 Nephila pilipes
CGAAAAACGTTCTCTCTTTCATACTGCGCTTGCTCTTTTTCATACAACTGTTCTGTTCTTACTTAAATGATGTAACCAACTACCTAATGAAAATGGTCTCTCTCACAGCTTTAAATAAAAGTGAAAATCCAATACGCCTCGAATGTTATTGAGATTATGTTACATTACATAAGTCGATAGGATAAAATGTTACATATATATATAATTTATTTCATTTAATTTCAGCTATTTTTTTCTACCTTAAAAAATCCTCTTAAATCCCACAGACGACAAGCAAAACGGAGTCGTTTTTCGTCTCCGAACTGAAGCCCTGCTCCCTTTAGTTCTCTGGCCAATGCGGTAGGCTCTTCGTTAGCTTGCATCCGGGGCGTCCAATCGCAATATGGTCTTTCATCTCTTTAACTTCGCGATAATTCAGCAGTTTCTCACTGTTCACCGATAGCTGTCAAAAAGCTGTTGACCGATCTCGAACTTGGCGACAAACGTCAGTCCAATTTTTTATGCCAAATGAAAAGCTTGGCAGGAAATTCTAATTCTGATGAAGTTATAAAATCTTTGTGACTACAAAGGCTTCCACAACAGACACAAACAATTTTGTCAATAAGTAATGATACTTTAGATAAAATTGCCGAGATAGCCAATAAAATTATTGCTGTTTACAGTTCGTCAGAAATATGCCAAGTAACGAAAGTTGATTCATTGCCAAATCGGCGTCATCATCTGATCGTAATAAATTAGATGTGTAATCTTTGTTAGCCGCATATAATTTTTGTTTCTACAACTTTATGTAGACTGCGAATGGCAACAGCAGAAGAAAAAAAAAGAGATTTAGTTGGTCTTAAATTCAAATTCTTAAATCTCTAATTGTTCTTGTTAAATTTTTACCATATGATACATTGAGGATCCCTCAAATACCTAATGAACTGCTTCAACAGCTCCCTGCGTATGATGCAAGCATTGCATCTTCGCAGAAAAGACCCAGAGCAGCGCTCGAACACTCCTATGTTCACTTTCCAGTCCTAAAAAGACTGCGAGCGCATTGAAGCAATTCATTAGTGAAATCCTGCTTAATTTTCAAAATTCAGGACTTCACATCGATAAGTGGCAATGTCCCATGGTCAAAATGGACCTCGCGTAATACTGTCGATCACTTTCAAAATTTTTAATTTTTCGAAAACTTGAAAATTTAAACACTTTTCCAATTGTAAACAACTAAAATCATCACCTTTCTAAGGTAATAACTGTTTTCTCTACCAGGCGTCGCTATTGGAGCATAGTAAATTGCTCAATTCTTACTTTTCGACTCATTCTCCTCGCGTTTAAAATCTCCCTTAATTTTAAATAGCTAAATTTTCCTTTAAATTGGTTTCGGAACGGCATTTCTGTTTAATTCATTTTAATTCAATAGTTTAATTTTTCTTTTTATAACCTCTCAAAATCCCGCGGACAACAGCTTTCTCGAAGTCGCTTTCGTCTTCGAACTGATGTCCCACCCCTTAATCTACTCTCCGCCCATTGCTATATATGCTTCTTAGCTTACGGCTACAGCATCCAAAAGCAATGCGCGCTTTCGTAACTTTACTTTCCAACTTTGTTTCGGCAGTTCCTCACTCTGCCGAACGCCCAGGCGTTTGTTGCCTTGATCCTAATTATGATAGCTTTTTACAATTCTGATAAACTTTAACTAATTATGCTCTTTAATTATAAATTATGATGAGAGGGTAAGTTTTTAATTTTTAAAATAGGTACCTCGTAATTTTAGCCGTTACCGTTACCGTGATACATTGAGCAGAAGCGGCAATCTCGCTGGCGCTCGATTGCCATCTAATTTTAGTAGATTCAGTTGGTTGTTCTAATGTTTGAAATTTAACGCCATGAATAAATAAATATTTTGTTTTAAAATTTAAAATGAAAATTCTTTTTGCACAGAAAATAATATTTTATGATATAGCAAACCGCTACATTATTAATTGGTGACCCTGTGAATTGTTAAAGTTTAATATTATGGCGACAACCGATAAATTAGAATGCCCATCGGAAGCTGCTGATTCTTCGGAAACTATGAAGGTAAGCATAAAAATTCCTCCATTTTGGACAGGTAAACCTGAAATTTGGTTTTATCAAATAGAAGCGCAATTCAAAATTAATGGTAAAACTAATGAAGATACAAAGTTTAACTACATTGTCGCACAAATGGAACCTAAGAATATCGATACTATTTGGGACATAATTACTGATAAATTTGAAAATAAGTATTCTTTGGCCAAGGAGCGTTTATTAAATGCATTTAAAGAAAGTGAAAACAAACGCATCAAACGCCTATTCACTGGCATTGAAATTGGCGATATGAAGCCAAGTCATCTGTTGCAAAAAATGAAATCTTTGGCAACTACTGATATTTCAAAGATGGTATTAAAAATATTATGGATGGAAAAATTGCCACATCATATTAAGCATATATTAGTGGTTAGTGATGAAGGTATTGATAAATTGGCGATTATGGCTGATAAGATTTATGACATGCATTCACAAACTGAATTGTATGAAACCAAGTCGCCAATTCGAACACGTCACCAAATAACATTTCACTATTATTGGAAAAGATATCTTCGTTGGAACAGAGGATTGAAGAATTGCATTTCCATCGCCAATCAAATGAGAGAAGTCGCAATGTAGAAAAATATAACAGATCATCATTTAGAAGTAGAAGCAGAAGTCGGAAGCGTTACGATCCGAAAGGTAATCTTTGCTATTATCATTTTACTTTTGGATCTAGATGCTTTCCGGAAAAATGTAGGTTGCCATGTAATTGGCAGAACCAGGAAAACTTGCATTCGCAGCAGAATCAAAATTAGCGGTCAGTTCTGCTGCTGATGAATTAAATAACTACCGCGAATTTAATTATAGACTTTTTGTACTTGACAAAAAAACTGGGATTAAATTTTTGGTTGATAGCGGTGCCGATGAGAGTCTTATTCCAGCTTCGTGTGGTGACAAAGTAATTGGAGATTTTAAGCTTTACTCCGCCAATGGTACTGAAATTCCCTATTTTGGACACAAAATTTTAACTCTGGATTTAGGACTTCGCCGAGATTTTCAGTGGCCCTTCATCATAGCCAAAGTCAATTAAGGAATTTTGGGTGCCGATTTTCTAAACCGATTTAACTTATTGATATCAAAAACAAAAAAATTAATTGATGGTGTAACTAAACTAAGCATCATTGGTGAAATTACATCGTCAGCCGATGAATTGAATGTAATCACCTTAAACAAAAATAATAAATTTTCTGATATTTTGGCCCAGTATCCAGAAATAACAAAACCTGATTTGCTAATTTCTAAAACAAAGCACAATGTTGAACATTATATAACCACTGATGGTAAACCCATTTATTCCAAACCAAGACAGTTAGATCGAAAAAAATTAGAAATAGCTAAGCAAGAATTCAACTTCATGCTCGAAAACGATATTATACGGCCATCAAAATCACCATGGGCAAGCCCACTTCATTTAGTCACGAAAAAGGACGGTACTCTGAGACCGTGCGGTGATTATCGCCGCTTGAATGATATTACAGTACCATATCGCTATCCTTTACCCAGAATTGAAGACTTCCATCATATTTTAAAAGGCAAAAAGATATTTTTTAAACTTGATTTACTTAAAGCTTATTATCAAATTCCCATAGCAGAAGAAGATAAACAAAAAACACCGATTATAACACCATTTGGACTTTTTGAATTTAATGTAATGAGTTTTGGCTTACGAAATGCTTCTTCTACTTTTCAAAGATTTATTAATACAGTTTTCATTGGACTAGATTTTATTTTTCCGTATTTGGATGACATCTTAATTGCGTCAGAATCTGAGGAACAGCATAAGAAACATCTTACGGAAGTATTTAGTAGACTTCAGAAATACGGTCTACGTATCAACTTATCAAAATCAGTAATGGGAGTAAACAAATTAGAATTTTTGGGATATTTGATAACACCAAACGGTTCAAAACCTCTTCCAGAGAAAGTACAAGCTATAACAAATTATAAACTTCCTGAAACTATTCACGATCTTCGTAAATTTTTAGGAATGATTAACTTCTATAGAAGGTACTTAAAAGATGCAGCTAATACTCAAGCTCCATTAAATGAATATCTAAAAGGTTCAAAGAAAAAAGATCGAAGGAAATTTCTATGGACAGAAGAAGCAAAGAAGTCATTTGAAAAATGCAAAGAAGATTTAATCAATGCTGTTTTGTTAACCTTTCCCAATCCAGATCTACCATTAGCTTTATTTACAGATGCCTCTAATTTTGCAATTTGATCTGTTCTACAGCAATATGAAGACGGAAATTGGAAGTCAATAGCATTTTATTCCAAAAAGTTAAATGATACTCAAAAGGCTTATAGTACATATGATAGAGAACTTTTAAGTATATATCTCTCGATCAAACAATTTAAACATATGCTAGAAGGCCAAGAATTTACAATATTTACAGATCACAAGCCGATTACATATGCTTTTAAATAGGAAAAATGATAAAGCATCACCAAGGCAATTAAGACATCTCCAGTACATTTCTCAATTTTCAACAAACATAAAATACATTACTGGAAAAGATAATATTGTTGCAGACTCGATGTCTAGAATTGAATCAGTTTCGGACATTGATTATGATAAAATAGCAGACGAACAAATCAGTAATGAAGAACTAAAAGAATTATTAAATGATAGCAAAAATTTAAATTTTAAACAATATCCCTTACCCTCTGGAAAAATTATTTGGTGTGATATTTCAACTTCCAATATTCGACCTTTCATACCACAACCGTTTCGAATGAATGTTTTCCATAAAATACATGACCTAAACCATCCTGGTATCAAATCATCAGTAAAGCAAATAACATCAAGATTCATTTGGAAGAATATTAAAAGAGATTTTAAAGAATGGGCTAAAACTTGCATTAATTGCCAGAAGGATGGAAGTTATACCTATCGAAAATATCACCTCAGAAACAATCACAAAGGCATTTTATGCAAGTTGGATTTGTCGTTTTGGCGTTCTATACACCGTAATTACTGACAGAGGAAATCAGTTCAGATCAGAGCTTTTCAGAAGTTTAGGTATTATTTGCGGAATTAAAAGGCAAACAACTACATCGTACCATTCCCAAAGCAATGGCAAAATTGAGAGACAGCATAGAACACTAAAAGCAGCCATTAGAGCTCACGATTCAATCAAATGGAGTGAGAATTTACCAACTATACTCCTTGGCATACGTGCATCTCTACGTGAAGATACCAATTGCTCCATTGCAGAAATGGTTTATGGTAAATCACTAAAGCTCCCTGGTGAATTCCTTCAAGAACCGAAAACAAAATTAGAACCAGATACCTTCACTAGCGAACTACGAAAACAAATGGAAAAATTAAAACCAATTAAAAACAGGTGTAAAAGAAAACAAAAAATATTTTTCCATAAGGATTTGAAGTTGTGTTCACATGTATTTGTTAGAATGGACCGTGTCAAGAAAGCATTAGAATCTCCATATGAAGGACCTTTTCCTGTGGTTGCCAGAAACGACAAATATTATACCTTAAAAATAAAGGGAAAAGACAGCAATGTTTCCGTGGATCGATTAAAGCAAGCTTATTTGTTAGACTCAGGAGAAGATGATTTCCGAAACTTAACAAGTAAAGAAAAAGAAAACACCCAACTAAACGGAGACGACAATGTTAAGATGGAGTATACAAAATTTAAAACATCACGTAGTGGACGAAGAATTACTTTTCCAGCACGTTATGGAGATTATGTGAATATTTAATGTTATATAACAATTTTTGATACAGAGTTTGTAAATAGCTTTTATGTATTTTAGTGCAATGTATATATTCATTTGATATTAATCACTATTTTCTTCTTGTATCGCAACTATATGTTGCTTGGAAGGGGAGTAGTGTAATCTCTGCTAGCCGCATATAATTTTTGTTTCTACAACTTTATGTAGACTGCGAATGGCAACAGCAGAAAAAAAAGAGATTCAGTTGATTGTTCTAATGTTTGAAATTTAACGCCATGAATAAATAAATATTTTGTTTTAAAATTTAAAATGAAAATTCTTTTTGCAAAGAAAATAATATATTAAGATGTAGTAAACCGTTACAGATGTATTGCAAGCTGACATTGCTGCATTAACAAAACAATTTGATGAATTTTCTCGAAATACTAGATCACGCAGCAAATCGAGAGGAAATGACAGACGAAGAAGATCCAGATCTAATTCAGCTCCATACGAATTTTTCTGGTACCATTTTAAATTTGGAAGAAATACCAAAAAAATGGGTACAGCCATGCCAGTTCCAAAAAAAAAAAATTTGACAACCAGTAATCCAATCGCTTGATGCGGCTGGCGATATTGGCAAGAATAGTTGACGCTTATATTTGCATGATAAATCAACTGGCAAGCAATTTTTAATCGACACGGGAGCCGATATATCTGTAATTCCTGTACACAAACAAAGGAATAATAAAACAGATTTTATTTTATTTGCCGCTAATGGTTCAAAAATTCAAACTTTTGGTACCAAAACTCTAAAATTAGATCTTGGACTTCGCCGCCAACTTACTTGGTCTTTTACGATAGCACATGTTTCAAGAGCTATTATAGGAGCAGATTTTTTCAAAAAATTCGAACTATTAGTTGATTTAAAAAGAAAATGTCTTATCGATCATTTAACATCTTTGTCATCATTTGGTAAAATAGGAACTTTTCCAAATTTTTCTCAC
This sequence comes from Nephila pilipes, assembly GCA_019974015.1. NCBI lineage: Eukaryota > Metazoa > Arthropoda > Arachnida > Araneae > Nephilidae > Nephila > Nephila pilipes. The sequence goes on from BMAW01094508.1 coordinate 90,902, forward strand.
ACTACAACAGCTTCTTCATCATTTACTTCTTCAGTGGCTAGTCTTAATGAATTCAAGGAAATAACACTTCAAAGTTCATTGATTAAAGAACCAAAGCATTTAGTTACGCCCCATATAATAACAAATGGTCCACCCGTCACAGCAAAAGTTCGTCGCCTAGTTTCAGACAAACTCAAGATCGCAAGAGCGGAATTCGAATATATGCTAGAACAAGGAATTTGCAGACCCTCTAGTAGTCCTTGGGCAAATCCATTACATCTAGTGCCAAAAAAAACCGGTGGTTAGAGACCTTGTGGGAATTACAGAGCTTTGAATGCTGCCACCCAACCAGACAGGTACCCTATTCCACACTTGCATGATTTCTCTCATAATTTGTATGGATGCACTGTATTTTCAACCCTTGATTTAGAACGAGCCTACTATCAGATACCAGTACAACCATTTGACATAGAAAAAAGAGCCATCTGCACACCTTTTGGTCCATACGAATTCACCAGAATGACGCCCAGACCTTTCAACGATTTCTTCATTCCGTACTTGGGGCTTAGATTTTAGTTTCAGCTACCTTGATGATATTCTCATTGCATCTAAGGATGATGCACAGCATATTAGTCATCTTAGACAAGTTTTCCAACGTCTTCAAGATGCTGGCTTGGTAATCAAGATTGCAAAAGGCAAATTCTCTCAAACTGAAGTAAATTTTTTAGGTCATCGTATTTCTTTCAATGGGATTAAGCCAACAAAAGAAAGAATAAAAGTAATCGAAGATTTCAAGCTTCCTGAAACTGTAAAGGAATTGCGAAGATTCTTAAGAATTATTAATTTTTACCATCAATTTATTCCTAATGCTGCAGAAAATCAAGCCATTCTGAATGAATACTTAAGAGGAAAGAAAAAGAATGACAACAAAATTCCTTGGACAGAACAAGCAATTCAAACTTTTCAAAATAGTAAGCAACAGCTATGCCATGCGACAGTACTAGTTCATCCTTCTGAAGATGTTCACATTTCCTTAATGGTTGATGCATCTGATAATGGTATATGTGCTGTACTACAACAGCTAGAAGATGGCATCTGGAACCCCCTCAGTTTCTTTTCAAGAAAACCTACTGACTCCCAGAAACGCTAAAGCACTTACGACCGTGAGCTGTTGGCTGCATATTCTTCTGTAAAATATTTTAAACATTTTTTGAAAGGTAGAAACTTCACAGTTTTTTCTGACCATAAACCACTAACTTATACATTCCAGCAGAAATTAGAAAAAGCAACTCCTCGACATCAAAGGCATCTGGAATATGTTGGGCAATTCACTGTTGACATTCAATACATATCTGGAAAAAACATCATTGCCGATAATCTGTCTAGAATAGACGAGCTTCATATTCAATCGGCTCTTGATTATGAAGCTATAGCTAAAGCACAGAAAATTGACAAGGAGTTAAAGAAAATTATTTTTACTCAGAATTCCTCGCTAAAATTAGAAAAAGTTCCTGTCTTTGGTTCCAGCTGGGACATATTTTATAACAGTTCTACAAAGAAAAAGAAGCCTTATATATCAGAATCATTCAGAAAAATTGTTTTCAGCAGTGTTCACAACCTCGCCTATCCTGGAATCAAGGCTACAACCAAATTACTAAAATCGAAGTTTGTATGGCTTTCAATAAATAAGGATGCAAGAACTTGGACTGGAAGCTGTCTAAAATGACAAAAGTCCAAAGTTACACGACATGTGCAGAGTCCTTTTCAACAATATCACAACGTCAGCAAATGCTTCACAGAAATCAATTTAGATATCATTGGTCCCTCATCTGAAGGATTTCGTTATTGCTTGACTATCATAGATCGATACAGTCGATGGCCTGAAGCTATTCCATTACCTGATATTCGAGCAGAAACAGTAGCAGACAACTTACTTAAAGGCTGGATTGCAGGTTTTGGAATACCTCTTGTCATTACCACTGATCAAGGTACCCAATTCGAAGCGCAACTCTTTCAAGAACTTTCAAAATTAATAGGATTTAAACGAAATAGAACTACATAATACTATCCACAGGCAAATGGATGCATAGAACAATGGCATCGAACACTAAAAGCAAGCATAATGTGTCCTGAAAATGAAAGTTGGACAAGATCTTTTCCAATCATATTGCTCGGATTGAGCGCTGATTTTCAATCTACTCCAGCGGAACTTCTTTATGGTGAAAACATTCGTTTACCATACGATTTCTTTGAAGATACTAAATTCCAACCACAATCAGAATTTGTCCAAAAACTTAAAGCAACTATGAAACAAGCGAAACCTATTCCATTTTCATATAACTACAAGCAGAAACCCTTCGTTTTCAAAGACCTTCAAAATTGTTCTCATGTGTTCGTCCACATTGACATTATTCGTCAGAGCCTGCAACCGCTATATCATGGACCATATTATTAAACGATCTGATAAAATTTTCACACTTCTCGTAAAAAATGGTAACATTTCTATATATAGAATCAAACCATGTTTCTCTGACAACCCTTCTGAAACTGATAGTGCAGTAAATCATTAGAGCAATCTAGTTGACAAGCCTAAATCACCAGTTTAAGAAAAAGATCAGGTTTGCACCGTTGCCCATTGCTCCCTCAACCAGATTCAAAAGAAGGGGACGTGAAGTTAATTTACCATTTCATTATCAGTGAGATACATCTTGGCAGAGTATCTCACTTAGAGGGGGAGTAGTTGTGGTGATATTTAATTGCTTTAACAGAGCAAGGTCAGATACTACTCAACTTGTGTAATGTTTACTACAAAAAAATAATTCTTCTGTATTCTTTTTCTGTTTGTCATTAGTTAGTAATACAACTGCACTTGTAAATATAAAGTCTTGTAAATAAATCGATATAGTTCTAAATCGTCCAATAATAATCAAAGCAACACATATTTATATAGCAATCACCTATACATTTTTTCTATTCTCTTCAGATGAAATAAAAAAAAACCAGTTTCAGCGCAGTAAAATACGTTGATGTTAATTCGCTTTATGCTTTTTAAATAAGTGATTATTAAAACTTTCTTTTAAATGTTTTATCACCGAAGAAGATGAGTCATCTTTATTAAGTTTAACAATTTTTATCGCACCTGAACAAAATTATCACTTTTTTGGCTCAAAGGGAATTAAATTGTGGTAATGTATTAATTAACGCAGCTTATTTCCAAAAAGAAATTTTCTATTAGCAATGCTATTTTTTTCCATGTATCTAGTAAAGTCGACAACGAACATCCCACACAATACAGTTGAAGTTATCCGAAATTCAAAAAAGATTGTCGAGCATATGTTATGCAACTTTAATCAACCGTGATTCATTTGTTTCTGGTTTAAGTTAAAAATTAATCCTGAATGTATACGTTATTCTATTGAAGGCGCGTATCACTTCATGTCCCACTGTCCTTTTACAAAAAGACATTCATCTAATTTAACCAACGAATTCCTCAAAATAATAATTCGAATAATTGAATAATAATTTGCACTCTGAATTTGATTCCATCAAATCCTCCAGTTGATGGGATCACACTGGAGCACCTGAGCGTTATACTCTTAATCTCCATGTCAGGTACAGAATTTTAAAAAGGAGCTTTACTTCGGCTTTTCCTGCCCAGAACTGCGTTTGTGAATTTAATAAGTTTAATTAAAAAAAGCATTTAGTTGTGTAATAATATGATGAAAGGTTACTCAGAGGCTGGAAGCTTTCTGAGTGGCTGACCTGAGTTGATCAGAGGGGAGTAGGGGTACATATCTGACTTATCAGCCGACCAATGGGGAGGCTGTCATTCAGTGTGTGTATTTGGTTTACTCGAGGTAGGAGTTTCTAGCATAGCTAGAGACATCTGGTGGTTGAAAACATAAATAAATAGTGGAAATTAAAGTGTTTGCGTGAGGAGACTGGTGTTTGTTAGTTACAGGTTTAATAGAATGTTTTTTGGTCTTTTAATTTTTAAATCAGGATCATAGTTACAGATATTAAGGAGAGATTTGTTATCGATGGTCACGAGATTATTAAGGAATTTAAGTGAAATTTTTTGAATGATTTGTTTGATTGTTGGGAAGTTAATAGAGGAGTATATGTCTGTGTTTCTCATGAACCATCTAGCGTTTACTATTTGTCTGATGATATTATTTTGAGCTTTTTCAAGTTTATTAATATGTGTTTTGGCAGCGAAAACCCAAATGGGACAGCTGTAAGTTAAGATAGGTCTGAGAATCAGAGTATAGATAAGCAACTTATTACGGATATTTAATTTTGAATTCCGAGAAATTAGGGATCAAATCATCTGACAAAAAGAAGCGCCGGTTCTCCCAGTTGTTATTGTTGAGAATTTAAATTCTCCAAATTTGATGAAAAAGTAACGTGAAATAGCAAGAGAAAAAATAATGGGCGCGTGATGAACTATCAGTTAAAGGTCTTATCTAAGACTCGTAATGCTCATACTAGATAAATGAATTTTTTGTCAGTCAAAAAGTTCCTAAACATAAGCAAACTCACATACGCATTGAAATGAAAATAAACAGCCGAAAATTATGATTTTTCTCCCCCGACCATATTAGTTTACTAAAAAATAAAAACCATTGTTGATATGCCATTGTTTCTTACAATCTGTGGAAAAATCCGACGAATCAATAAATATATAACGTCAAATCCATTGGATATTTCCAAACCAAAGTATAGAATCTCATAAGAAACCTAATATACTATCCCAATGTTACAGGAGTCAACAGTTCCCTCACACGTTTATGTAAACGCAAGCAAAAGTGTTTGAAATGCAGTGAGAACCATCTAAGCAACGACTGCGACAAAAACTGATATATTCTATCAAAGTGGGCTTTGTGTCAAGGAAGTCACATTGCAAACTATTCAGACTTTGCTAGGAATCCAAATAATTTTTTAAATGTTTGGGGAGAGCAAAATCCCAAAATCAAAACTAAAAATAGGTCCATAACAACGACCAAAATATGAATTTGAATCAAAACTTGTTTAATATTGATATGAATTCTAAAATCGTTGACACCAAAGTTATCCTTCAATCGCTGTCTCAGATAATGCAACTATTAGGAGCACTGATTCAACTCCTCCAGAATCAATTTAAATAGTTTATGTAGTAATGTAATTGAAATAGTATATTTAGAACAAATAGCTAAAGATTCGCTTTTCGTTCTATTACTGTGATCGTAGTAGAATAGTGGTCATAGTGACGTACTAGCAGCTGGCGTAGTTTTCGTTGAGTTCGAGCCCTGATGCTACTTAAGACCCGCCTTATTCACGTTAAAACTGTCGAGGTTCAAAGTCCTCCAGTTGGTGTGGAAGTTAAGAGAGGGAGGTTCCAGCTCCGGTGACATCCTTGGCACTTGACCGAGGTTCAAAATTACGAGGTCCGTCGTCGGTAGCCCCCGTGTTGCTTCTCAGTGCGACGTTAATAAAACCAACCAATATTTACCACTGAATTTTTTGTTAAGGAAACAGTTCATGCAATCCATCCTAAGAATGCGGGAAATAGTAGTGAAATAAAAAGAGGGGAAATATTTCCGATGATTTAGTTTTTCAATTTTATTTAACTATTTTTATGTTTAAAAGACTCGAACAAATAAGGTAAAAAATGTCGATGAATTTAATAAATATGTGGAAATAATCAAGGGTATAAAACTGGAGGCAGCCCGAAATTCAATTGCATAGTTTAAATGTAAATATTTAACTGATATTTAGTTTGATTGTGTGTGTGTGTGTAACAGAGGGGTTCACTGTACCAAGAGCCAAACATATGTTTAAATTATAACAAAAAAAAAAAAAAAATTAATTCCCATTAAGATCATATCATAAACAAATATGAAGATAGATAAAATACAATGTGACAGTAAAAATCTTAAACAATATGTAAAAAGTTAATTTTATATTGAAAGGAAAAAAAAGCAAACAAGTGCGATCCTGTTTGTTTCAATTTAATCAAAAATCTGTATGTCTTTTCTTTTGCGACATCTTGTTTTTTTGTTTTACGGGATATAAAGCAACAATGACTATTATCCCCTTTTTCATAGATTCTTTTCATTCAATAAATATCAAAATATTTCATCTTTTGCAAGAATGCTCTGAAAACTGGTTTATTAGCCACGGTTTTCTCCAAAAATTCTTTGCGACTCCTTATATTAATTAGAATAACAGCACATTTAAAGCAGCGTGTTTTAATTCGGTGTCATGTCGGTTTGGAGTTTTATGATAGCTTTTCATGCTGGAATTTGATGTAATATCAATGATGCTAATGACGCTTATATTTGAGTTGGCAAAAAGAACTATACTGCATCTTGTTGACATCAGAATGTTAAAACACCAGGAGGCACTTGTCTCGTGTAAAGTGAAAGATTGCAGGTCATGGAACATTTCAGAATACATTTGGATCTTGACCGTTAAGGCGGGTTATTTCTTGTTTTGATGTAATTTCTCATACTGCAAAAGCAGGGTTAAGGTTAACTAGGACTGTTTGAACCTTGTAATTTGTAAATGAATTAATTAGATTCTGAGAATTGTAAATAAATGTGTTTTAAAAGAATCAGCTCTCCACGCTTTCCTTGTTGGATGCTATTCTACACTCAAACTAAACATATACTACAGAGTTATTCAAAATGCTATACTTTTCATAAATGTAACGACTCAGAATAATAGAGCTATACATAGAATGCTAAAGGGAAAATGAATGGAATTTTTTTGCAAGTGTTCCGTACTCAGTTAATTACAGTAGTCCATTTCATATGTAATTTCTTGTCAAATCGTGTAAAGTGTCAATAGTGGTAAATGATGTACAGCAGAAATCTATCGTTGAGTTCACATGAATATACGAATGTGATGGCGCATCATATGAAACCTCATCGCCTTTATCTTTTACAAATCCCCAAAGGAAGAAATTTGGATGCCATAAAACCAGATGACTGAGCAACCTAGCT